>JAJEJO010037919.1:0-11870 GCA_020662805.1 Glaucomys volans
CCTTTCTACTGAGGAAGGGAAAATACATCTTGGATAAAAACTGGATGGATTTGGGGATGTTCGTCTTGTCTCCACTGCTTTCTCTAATTGGTTAATGATCTTTATAGGTCTTCTGGCAGAGTTTGTGTGTCTTCTACATAACAGGATCCTGTCCTCAGCAAACAGGGCAAATCTGGGTCCTCCTTCCCCATTTGTTTCTACCCAGAGGGCTTAGTATCCATCTTTGGCCTGATTTTCCTGCCTACGGTTTCAAGATTTATGTTGAAGAGGAGTGGTCAAAGTGGGAATGTCGGTCCTCTTGCTGTGTTTAGATAATATGCTCTCGGTTCATCCCCGTTCTGGATGATGTTGCCCTTGGGTTTGTGTGATAGAGCCTTTGGGCTGCTGAGGTCAGTTCACTTTCTCCTTAGATTTTTGATGTTGTCAACAGAAGTGGGTGCTGGAATCTGGCTATTGTTTTGGGGGCATGTAAGCGTATAATCCTGGGATTCTTGACCTGCTGTCTATTGTGTGCAGAAATACATTTATTGATTTTATTTTGTAAAATAAAACTTCCATTCCTAGGTAAAAATCTAATGTGATCACTGTACTATCTACAAAATATGTTTTTGAATGCAGGTAGACTTCCTATGAAATTACGCATCTACTTTCAGCGAGGAGGTTGGTCTGCAGTTTATTTCCTTGGGCTTTCTAATCTCGTTCAAACATTTCCTCTTCTCCTATTTTTATTTTTCTATTTTTGGTACTGAAGATTGAACCCAAGGGCACTCAACCACTGAGCCACATCCCCAGCCCGATTTTGTATTTTAGTTAGAGGCAGGGTATTACTGAGTTGCTTAGGGTCCTGCTAAGTTGCTGAGGTGGCCTTTTATCTCATGATCCTCCCGTCTCAGCCTCACAAGTGCTGGGATTATATGCCAGTGAACCCATGCCCAGCTATTTAATCATTTTTTCTAAAATATAACCAATGTTCCATCGATCACTCTTCTTTGTGTCCCTCTCTCATTTGGGTTGTGACATTTACTACCTCCTTCTGCCTCTGATTTTCTGTTTCATACGTTCTTCCTTTCTCTGTGAACAAAGGAGAACAGTAACTTGGGAACCCTGATTTCTTTCTACAAAGTAGGCAGCTCAGTAAGGGACTGCTCCACACTGCTCTTGGTGTAAGCCCACAAGTTTCATTTCCTCACTTTTAAATTTTCCTCTCCTTGAAGCAATTTGTAAAATTCATTGCTCTCACTTCTCAGAGTCTCAGAACATGTCAAAGGGAAGTCATTCCATTTTGACATAGTCGATAATTTCCAGTGTTTTCCTTGCTGCTGATTGCAGTTTCATCCCATTGTGATCAGAAAAGGTGAAGGATATGCATCTAAGTATTTTGTAAGTGTTGGATGTCCACGTCAGGCCTCAAATTACCCAGGGACACTTAAAGCCAAATTATCTCATTTTTTCACTCATAGGACACAAATATGCATACCTAATTTATTAAAATGTACTTAAAATTGGGGAACTAATAGAAGGCACCAAATAGAATCCACACCATCCCATTTGAGTCCCCAAGGTAAGCTGAGAAAGGATCTGTGTCAATTCATTCATGAAAATCGCTTCCAGTGATATTAAATATAGCAATGAATATCTTGAAAGGGAAACTGCTCGGTCCTACTTTTCAAGAATGTGTGTACAGGGCTGACATTCAGTCTTTCTTGTGACCAGGATTATTTCATCCTTGTGGGGAAACACAGTTGTTCTTGCCTCTAATGCACTGTGTTATGAAGGAAAGGAGCATGTTCTCCAGAATCAGTCACTCACTACAAATCTAAAGTAAGCAACCATCTATGAGAGGTCAGCTCCATAGCAAGGTCTGATACTAGCGCCTGGTACCTGTACCTGAGGAGGAAGACGATGTGAGAAGGGAACATCACACTCCGGGAAACAGATCTCCCTCTGTGGTTGTGGGGTTTGCTCAACACCACAATGTGAAAAAGGTCCAAAGGGCATACCATTTCTCCACGCTTATGAATGTATTCTTCTCTCTATGACTCAGGGTATCCAAATCTAGGCCTCTGAGGGAGAAGCACCTGACACCAGGTAGATGAAGCGGTGGGCAGGTCATTCCTCAAAGCCACCGTCCAATGGACTCAATCAAACCCAGGATGAGAAACACCAGCATAGGGCAGCTTTGGGGCACACGATTCCCCAGGCAGAGAAGGAGTATCCCCGGGTAAGTGAAGGTCTGGGTAACCCGGGGGGAAATGGGGCAGCGTGGGTCAGATTTTGACTATGATATTACTGATTTGGCCTCTACAACTCAATTCTGTTACAACCCATGAAAGCCTGGCTGGAGACATGCTCACAGGTAAATTAGCCCCTTCCTATGTTGTGACAAGATATCTTCCTTCCATTCACAGAACCTGTACACCCACGTAGTTTTACTTGTCTTGACAATTGGCTCAGCATCACCACCTTTGGAACATTCAAATCTTCTTTCTGAGGCTTTTATGTAACAGATGCTATCCAAAGAATGCCAGAAGTTTTAGCCATTCTACAAATTCCTAGTGCACAGGCCCGAGTCTCTAATCTAAAACAAAGCTTAACTCAGTCTTGAAAATCTATCTTAACCTCAACACTGTAGAGCTGGTTGTGGTAGTGCAGAACTATGAGAACTTGTCTTCTTGCACCCACAGTTGAAATGCAAGGACTGTGGGGCCTTTGGACACACTGCAAGGAGTAGAAGATGCCCAGTGAAGTGCTGGGATGGGGCACAGGTCCCAGAGCCCTTGGGCCCAAAGCAGGAGAAGGAGAACCAGGCACCAAGGCAGCCTGAGAATCCCCATGACACAGGAAATTTTAAGTAGCCTGAGAGACAGAAGGACCAAGGACAAAGTTGAGTGATGGGACACGTGGTATCCAAGCCTTGAGCATTGAAGTCAAACTGGTGATGTCCCTACTTCTCCACACAATGATCACAGCCTTGTCCAAAGAAAGCGTAAGTGGAGAGAAAGATGCAAGGACATCACAACACAAATCCACTCCCTGGAATTGACCCATCTCCCGTGCATTCAGTAAGGGAGAGTGTAAGGGCCCTTCAGGAACAAGACCTTGACAGTCACAAATGCACTGAGCCCTTGTGAATTGACTTAGTGAGAAATGAGAAGGTCTGCCTAGAATTCGGCCTTGGGTGTGATATCGGGGTTGGAAAAGACTTAGGAACAGTCAAACCATATCACAACAAACACCAAGGGAACTAGAACATGAAACTGTTCTTCCTGCTCTGGATCCATGCAAATACCTTGGTTTGATCCACAGGCAAGAAGAGCAGCAGAGGACGGCTTTAGTCGACAAATTTCCTAGGACACCCCAGGGGAGGCAGAAGCCCAATTGGAAGAAAGGGACAGAACCCAGTTCCTATCTCAGGGTGAGTGTCTCCATGGTGGGTTGCCCTTATGCTTTGGGTAACCTGGTTTGGTTCCTCTTCCATGTCCCTGCTGTTGAGTGACTTGCTAAAGCCCATGAAGCATGAGGAGACTCAAGCTTGTGCATTTCAGCTATGGTCTTTCCAGTATTATGAGGAAGGCCTTTCCTATTTCTCCTGATTTGGGATGGGAGTACATATGTAGCAAATTTATTCCAATGTCTACAAGGATAGAATGTACTCTGCAGGAGTATTGATGCTGAGGGCCAGCTAACACTCTGAGCTTCAGAATGAAATCTCCTCAGCCCTCACACTCTGCTCAAAGGGGCACTGGCCATCTACAACACACCAAAGGAAACTTGAAATAGCATTTACATCTCAAATCATGAGGCCTAATGTGAACAATGGGGTATTTTCCCCGACGCCTGAAAAAGATCACATTGATATTGGAGTTGGTGTCCTACTAATTCTATTTCTACTAGTGGTACCAATCGAGGTTTAGTTCAGGTGACTGATGAGTTACCTTACAGTTGAATGTCAGTGTCTGTAGTACCTAGACTTTCTATGTGGTTTTCATTGTTTCTTGCCAGAGAGCAAATCCTAATGAATGCTTTGCATGACAATGTATGTCTTTTCTTCCAGCACACCAGCAGGCCACTGCCCATGCAGACAACCTGGAAGAGTTCTGTCCTGGGCCATGTGATGGAGAGCCAGCCATCTGTCAAGGACACTGAAGAGAAACCCAACCTCCCTACAGCACGTCCCTTCCAAAAAAATGCACTTGATTTCTCCTCCATTCCTGTGCCCAGGAAAGGACAGGAAGTAGCCATCCCTGGCACCTGCCAGCCAGGACTAAGGCTGTCTGGCCACAACACTGCCATCCACGTGAAGGGAGCAGAAGTAAAGTCCGAGGGTGTCTCCCATAATGTTGGCCAGCCTGCCTCTAAATGGCATGGTGTGAGCCAAGTGCTCAGGACACAATCCACTGCCAGGTGCCCTGATGTGAGCAAACAGCCCTGCCTGCAGCCTACAGCATGGAGAGCAGGCCAGGTGCCCACACCCACCATCAGGGCCCCAGACAAGAGACATGACCAGGATTCTGCCAAGAGAAGTCAGATTGCCCCAAAGAAACTTAGACTCAGCCTCAGCCTGACTCCACAGGGAAGCACTGGCAGTCTAGGCTTTGACCTTTGCATGTCTCTGCAATCTCTGCCAGATAGAAGTGGACTCACAATCCAAGTGACACCCCAAGTGAACAGGAAAACTCCACCCCTGGCTTCCAGAATGGATCTTCAACCTCCAAGGAGAAGCCCTGTCCGGAATCCTGCCCCACCCTGCACCAAGTCCAGTCCTCCAGCAGCCAGCTGTGTTCCACGTCAGCCCCTCAGAATGGTCTTCAGGAGACTGCACCATGACTGTTGGAGCTCTAGGTTCAATACAGCTCCCTCTGTCTCCACCCGTACAGAGCCCAATGCCGCTGTTGCAAGTGCTTCCTTTCTTGACAAGTCTGAGGGATGCAGCTCTAATGTGCCTGTGAGTTGCCTCTATGAGGATCTTCAGGAATCCTCCTCCTCTCAGGACAGTGACAAGGAGGGAGGCATACCATGGCAGGGCAGAATCACCTTCTAGTCTCAAGTGACTTTGAGGGAACTGTGGGACTGAGGACACAAAGGTGCAGGAAGCATGTACACGTGGGTCATAGGAATTTCCTCATTGTGGGCCATCCTAACTCGGACTCCATACAGGGCTTGGACAGACACAGACATTGGCTCTGAATCATGGAAACTTTGGATGGGGTTTCCAATGTGACCTCTGAAATAGGCTGTGAAGGATATCACAGACTTTCCATGGAGTGGAAAATGGATTTGATATGCATATTTGTATATTGAAGGATAGAGTAAGTAGGAGGCTCAATGACTCTCTGTTGCCCTATGACTGAGTTCAGGACAACCCTGGCTGATCACTGGTACCTGTCTCTTTGAATCAATGTCCTGGCCATGGATGGGAGGGCTTATCTGTAGAGTTTGTCAATGGAAACCATTGTGAATGGTTTCCTTGGCCTTACTGATCATGCTTATTCTTGGTCTTTGCAAACTTGTCCTCAAATTCATTGTAATCCTAATAAAATTATCTCCATGATTTGTTGTTTCTCTTGTTTGAGTACTTAGCTGTGCAAATCCTTTCAAACCCTTTTCTCTCCTGCAATATATATTGGCTATGCCCTGGTGCTCAGTTTGTCCGACTTGGAAAGTCATGTGTGTCTCAGATGTTGTTCACGTGGCAATTGAAGTCATTCAATTTCTGCAGTGAAGTATGTGTCACTGTAATTTTCCTTGTACCATAATAAAGTCATGAAATTCATTATCCCAGATGAAAGATTTCTTCTGATCATTTTCACTCCTGATTCTTGAGACTTTGCCACTCTTCAGGGGATCTTATGAATCAGCAATTGGGGAATCACTGCCATTGTTGGACAGAGCGCAGCCCTTCCCATGCTATCGCCATGTGTCATCTGTAGAAACAGATCTGCCCAGGATGCACACAGACTCTGTCGCTCTCTGGGGACGATTCAGCACCTGAGCTGCCCCACCTCCCAGATCTAACTGACAGTCCTATCCCTACTTAGAAACAGTGTCTGCACTAGGGAAGATCCTTCTTATTCCAGGATGATGACCCCAGTGAAATCCAGGGAGGAGAAACATTGAACCCCTTATCCCTCCTGGTGCCCTTTTATACTGGAAAACTCTTTGAGAAACAGGATAGAAGTAAGAAAACCATGTGTATAAGCATCAAGGATAGATCCAGGTGTTGACATCTCTAATTAAGTCATTAACCTGGCTGGTATTTGTGGCTGCTGCCTTCAATTCTGTTTTAATGATCTAGGGCACAGGCACAGCACACTCAGCCCCTCCCACCAGCTGCTCTTATTCTCCACTCTACAGTGTTTTCTGTGGTATTCACCATTTGCATCCTGAAAGATCACTGAATTTCTGAGCCTGAATTAATTTAGATGCATCAAGACTTATTTCTGAGCGAGGAATGCTTTTGAATAGTATATATACATACATATGTTGACTAAGCTTCATGTAAGCTTCCTGGTACCTCGCCTGTTGTTCACAGTGTCCTATGCATAGGTGCTGTGTTGGCGATCGTAAGTAGTGTTTGAGTTCATCTTCATACACCTTAATATGAGCAAAAGATAGTGACTCATGCACACACAGGAAAGGAAGGAAGGGTACAGACACTGGAGGGATGAGAAGGACCTGAAGAAAGGGGGTACTAAAGATGTCTTCTACCAAATCTTCTCTCAGGAGTACTAAGATCTAGGTATCCAGGCATCTAGGAATGTCAGGCATCCAATTAACTAAAGGAGACAGGTGTGCAGAACTCCATGCTGCCTCTGCAGTTACAGAATCTGAGAAAGGTAGGTCTGTGCAGGAATTTTACGTCCTGGTGTAGGAATTACTAACCCTTGAGCAGGCACACTGGGGAGATGGACCCTGCCATGGAGCCTGCTTCTGTGAGGAGCTAAGACATCGGAGATTGTTGCATACTTGTGAGGCTGTGGTACCAATGCAGGTGGTGTGCTTTCATGCAGACTAGGGTATAGTGTCTTTTTATTCCCATACATTTTGTACTGAAGCCCTCTCCAATGGGTCATTTACCAATCAAGATCCAACTCCAGGTGACAGTGCTATTGGTATTGCAATGAGATATAAACAAGATGTAGGAAAGGATCCCAAATTCTGTGGGTATGGCTGTGTTGGGTGGTTTTCCTGTCATTTTCCCTCATTAATAGGCAGTTTTCCACTAGACCCACAAGTCATCCACATACAACCACATTCCTGGGAGAAGAATTGCAGGCATGGATTTCACTACTGAGTACGTCTGCAGGAATTGTTGGACAACATGTGGTCTGGTGTGTTGCTCATTGTGCTAGTTCTTGCCCATTTAGTACAGTTCATGTCTTCTCTCTCCTCTGTCTGGCTCTACTCACTATGAAAGCAACAGCAGACTCTGAGAGAGAACCCAGCCCTCCATGGTCTGGACGCTGACATTTAAACAATTTGACATAATGATATTTCATGTTTTCACCACAATGTTGGCGTAAATGTGGTACTCAGAATTTCCAAAACATGAATTCTTTCTCCCTTCTTTCACCAGTGGCCTTAGCCAAGTTGAAAATCCAATCATATGATTACGTACTTCTGGCAGAGGTCTGATTAGGAAAGTGAACCATGTGAGAAAAGGAACTTCTTTCAATTTATGTTAATTCTTATATTTCTCCTCACCCTCCCTTCCATCCTATCCTCCTTCCTTCCATTCTTCCTTGTTCTTTCTAATTTTTCTATTTATTTATTTTTGTCACTGGAATTTAAACCCAGAGATGCTTTCCCACTAAGATGAACTCCCAACATTTTTTAATGATTTAGTTTGAGACAGGGACTTGCTAAATTGCTTAAGACCTTGCTAAACTGCTGAGATATTTTGGGGACATGCAGTCCTCCAGGCTCAGGCTCCAGAGTCACTGGGAAGAATAGTGAGCACTAGCAAACAAGGCCTCTTTTATATTTGAGAAAAAGAACAGGATACACCTTCCAGAGCGACATTGAGAGTGTCTGGGGCTCCAGAGGGAACTGAGAATGGGAGCTGTCATGAGTCCGGTGTGATGGAATTTTGACCCTCAAGAAGGCCCAGACCAGAGGTTAGGCTTATGCTGCTTAACTGCCTGCCCTTCATCCTAGATTGAATATCAGAGCACAATCAACTGGACAGTGACTTTACCCACTAATACCAACACTTAAGCCAATTCTCAAACTACTTTGGAACTGGTTCAAGGAACTCTCTCCCTTTTATTATGAGGACCTAATGGCCTATCCCACATGATCTCAAGGTATGAAGACATTCTCTTTCCATTTCAACTCTCCTAAAGGATTATTCAACTTTTTCTTATGTGAGATTTCGGGGGTAAGTTTACTATGTTCCTGGCTCCAAAGAGGCAAATTGCCTGTGGTGAGTCTAAAAAGCTAATTTAAAAAATGGAGAAGAGGATTTCAGTAAAACATATTAATGTTTACATTCAAGAATATATCTTAATTATCATCATTACTAATGCTTTAGAAATACTTCATGTTCTA
Organism: Glaucomys volans; assembly: GCA_020662805.1. Taxonomy (NCBI): domain Eukaryota; kingdom Metazoa; phylum Chordata; class Mammalia; order Rodentia; family Sciuridae; genus Glaucomys; species Glaucomys volans. The sequence continues at coordinate 8,551 of JAJEJO010037919.1, forward strand.
TGCCTGTATAACTCATTTATTCTTATTGGTAGTACATTTTATTTGTGATATTGAATTATGTGTGATTTTCCATTTGCTGTGGGAAGAAAGGCTGTGGTTAGGAGAAAGAGGCTGTCCCAAGTCCAGAGACCTACTAAGAATCAGGATCTCCTCAATATAGATGGATGCCTGGCCAGGAAGTATGTTTGCAAATTTGAACCAAAGGTGTTGCATTATGAATGAACTGATCTACCATGTAGGAGGGAATGCTGAAACAAAAGTCCCTCCAGTGCTGCCATATTTCTTGCAATAACCAAGCGCAGTCAATGAGTTCTTTTACCATGGTTTTTGGTTTAGTGCAAAAATATTTTATTTTATGTTGGAGTATTATTTTCGACTTTGAAGATACTCCTGATTTTTACAGGCCCAACATCAATATTCTTTTTAACTATTGTACCCATATTCTGAAACTTTTCATAAGCTTTACTTCATGTAATAGTGTTTCTAGTACTTAGAGTTTCCCTTCGTTAGGCCACTGTGCTCCACCAAAACACCAATTTGGTTCCTTTGAACTCATGGCAGTGACACATGTCCACGTTTATATTCCCCAAGTTTTCTGGAAACATGTTCTATTTACCAGAATTGTAGGCGAAGATGGTGCACATAAAGAACTTTAAGTGATATTCAATCACCACATCAGAAGGAAAGACACCCCCATCATCAGGTCAGTGGTAAGTTTTTTGCTTGCAAATGCTGATGAGAGAGGTGACGTTCTCCACATGAGGCAAATTAGTAACCTAGCACAACTGATCATCTGCAATTAATCTGAGAATGAGAAATTTCTCAGCCAAACTTTGTGCATTGGTTCAAATAACTGAAAATTTTAAAACAGTTCATATAAAAAATATATAAGATCTTTAAACTATAGTTCAACTCACAAGCACTGTTTATCTACTTGGGGTTTCACCATACACAAGCTATCAAATTTTTTGAACAGCCTGGGTATTATGATGTTTTCAAAGAAATATGTATGTCCACTTGAGTGTAGTATACTATGCACATGGAGTAGAATAAAGTTTTTTTGTGTTTAGAATGTAAAAATGGTTAGTGAATGATTTAAAGGTTTTCAAACTAATGAGTAGTTTTATATGGAGAATATTGAGAAATTTCAATGTTTTTACAACAAAAACATCACATCCCTATTAAGATTTATTGAAATAGAATGATGAACAAGGCAATATCACACACAGCTTTACGTGTGCTAAATGTTTGTTAACTCACAGCCCTAATGGATTCTGTCAACAATGTGGACAATGACCAAGTGGCTGATTCTATGTGAATGGACAGGAGAAATAGATTAAATCACAAGAATGCCACGTCTGTGGGACAGGTCTTATGGTTTGCTTGAGCACTAGACACTGCAAAATGACTCACACTGGAGAGAGGCCATCTGAATATCCTCCATGTGGAGAACACAATGGAAGAGTAACTGGAAAAAACAGCATAAATATCATTTTGTGGGAAAGCTTCAGTTACTGTTCCGAGCTTAGACAACACAAGGGGCTGGACACTGTCTAGAAACCACAAGAATGCCATCTGTGTGGCAACACCTTCTAAAAATCTTATCCCCTAAGGCTTCCTGAGATACCGTGCACAGGAGAGAAACCATGAGAAAATCATGTGTGTGGGAAAGCCTTCAGCAATACTCTATCCTTACAAAATGCAAGGCAACTCACACTGGACAGAAGCCACTCAGCTTCACCTCCATAGGACATCATAGAAATCATTTATTAAGGGGTCAAGCCTACTAAAGCACAAGCAGATGCATACTGCAGAGAAACCACACCAACACTATGTATGCAATTTTGATTATAGAAAGCATGAGGCAACACACATATATGAGAAAGCCCTCAGCCTATACCTTGATTTCAGTCAGCATCAGAGATCACATTAGATTTATAATGCAAATATTGTTAGCCTTTAACCACAACACGTTCTTAAAGGAATTCATTCTGAAGAAAAATCATGTGAACATTCTCCATATTTGAAAATCTTCCATTTCTGTTTTCGTATCCTGTGGTTTTCATTGTAAAACACTTTCACCTCTTTTGTTAGTTTTATTCCCACATATTTTTTGAGGCTACTGTGAATGGTGTAGTTTCCCTAATTTCTAGCCCAGAGGATTCACCACTTATGAAAAGAAATGCATCAGATTGACGAGTGTTGATATTATATCTTGCAACTTAGCAGAATTCATCTGTTAGTTCTAAAACTTCTCTGCTGGAATTCTTTAAATCCTGAAAATATAGAATCATGTCATCTGCAAACAGTGATAGTTTGAGTTCTTCTTATTCTATTCATATCTTTTAATTTCTTTGGTCTGTGTAATTACCCTGGCTAGATTTTTGAGCATTATGTTGAATAGAAGTGGTGAAAAAGGGCATCTCCGACTTTGTCCTGTATTTAGAGGGAACACTTTCAGTTTTCATACACTTAGAATGATGTTGGCCAAGGGCTTAGCATAGATAGTCTTTATGATATTGACATATGCTCATAGTATTCCTAATTTGTCAAGTGTTTTGAGCAAGAAGGGGTATTGTATTTTTCAAATAATTTCTTCATCTATGGAAATAATCATATGTTCCTTAACACTAACTCTATTGATGTGGTGAATTACATTGATGAATTTCCAGATGTTGAACAATCCTTGCATCCTAGGATGAAACCCACATGATCATGATGCACTATCCAAAGAAAACCTTAAAAAATGTAAAGATCTCCCATGTTCTTGGACAGGAAGAATTAATATTGTCAAAATGACCATGATAACAAAAGCACTATACAGATTCAATGCAATTCAAATGAAATTCCCAACGATGTACCTTATAGCAATAGAGAAAGGAAACATGAAATTCATTTGGAAGAATGAGAAACTCAGAATAGTCAAAGCAATACCTAGCAGCAAAAGTGAAGCAGGAGGTACAACAATACCAGACCTTCAACTATATTCCAGAGCAATAGCAAAAAAATTGCATGGTATAGACACCAAAATAGCCAGGGAGACCAATGATACAGAATAGCAGACACAGTGGAAGCACACAGAAATACAATTATCTCATACTAGACAAAAGTACCAAAAATATACAATGGAGGAAACAAAGCCTCTTCAACGAATGGTGAGGGGACAACTGGAAATCCATAAGCAGCAAATGAAACTAAACCTCTATCTCTCACCCTGCACAAACTTCAACTCAGAGTGGATCAAAGACCTAGATATTAGACCAGAGACTCCACACTGAAAAGAAGAAATTATAGGCCCACATATTCATCATATTGGCTTA
>JAJEJO010037949.1:0-10778 GCA_020662805.1 Glaucomys volans
ACCAAAAGTTGTTTTTTTATTTCTTTAAAGAAAGCAGATATTTTAACATTAATTAACATTCATAGAAATGATGGTAAGAAAATTTTCAGAGAAAAAGATTTGAGTTCCAACATATCATTACTTACACTGTTGCACCTTATTTTGGTGACCTAGGAATATTTTTATATATTTTTTCAAAATGCGAGTTAAATTACATGAATAATTGGTTTTAATTTCTAAACAGAAGCAGAAAGAAGTGAAAATAAATTTTAATAAGTAAGGAAGAAGCATTACATTTGAAGTTAAAATTCCCAATATTATGTAGATCATAATTACTCATTTCTTTTCTATTCCTTCTGTACATTTTTCCAGTTTGGAAGATAGTGTTCACCATGCCAAAAAAAGCTGCCTCAACCCAGAAAAAAAGTTATATAAGTGAAGAAGAATATGGAACAAGTTGAAGCAGAGCAAGAAATGGATCTGCTATGCAAAAATATATCAAATGATTTATAATCCTACCAACGAGGATGCATGAAAAATCATGACCAGCTCTCACATTTGCCAGATATGGTAGAAAAGTTGTGAACATTTAAATTCATTCTGTGAGCTTGGTATGTGTGTCAAAATACTACGATGGGGAGGGGGAGCTGAAAAATCAAGTTAATATTTATAAAATGAAAATTACAACACCTCAAAGGTACAGAAGTACTTAGTAAATGGAAAAACTTCATTGTAAAAGTCCTTTTTGTAAATGATCTATGTCTAGATTCCCATAGTCTGAAGATCCTTAGGTAAGTGTAAAGTTTATTTAGCCTGTAAGCAGTTCCATGGTTGCTAATTACATTGATAAGGGCATCTTTTATTTTGATAACTAACACCAAACAAGCCTTGTGTGAGGTTGGTGTGCTGCAGTCTCAAAAGGTAGACTCCTTCTCAGCAGAGCCCTTTAGAAATTGAATTCTGTTCTTTGAAAATCAGCCAAAGCCTAGGGCGATCAATCCTCACAGAGCTCTGAAAAGGAGGATGCAGTGTCAGCATCTGCTATAATTCATCCTACTGGAACTCAGGACTGCACAGCTGCTCAGAGTCAGAGTAGAGGTTAGTATTTCCAGCATGTGGCTTAAAGTTGGGTGGCACTCAAGGACACACTCTTCTCTGCCTCACAAGGGTTTTCACTGCTGCCCTATAGCTGCCCCGTCAGCTGCCCCAGCATGAGTTAATGTCTCAGGTGATCACTGTCCTAAGTCAAAAGTGACTACTCAGCTTTGTTTGTTGTATTCCCATGGTATCTGTGGGGGTTTGGTTCCAGGACTCCCATCAATAATAAAATCCATGTATCTTAAAATGGCTTAGGTTTGCATATAACCTATGTACGTCCTCCTCTATACTCTCTATCTTCTCTAGAGTATTTATGAGAACTAATACAATGCAAATAATATGCAAATAGCTTTTTATGTTATATTATTTGGGGAATAATAACAGGAAAATGTGTATACATGTTCAATGCAGATAGAATTTTTTCCCTAATATTTGGGTTGAATACACAGACAGGGAACCCCTGGATATGGAAGACAGATATTTTCAGAGGACTTTTTGTCTCAGTGTTAAAATATTATTAAATCCCAAAATAAATATGAATGTTTAGAAATTTTCATCAAAATACTTTGCCACTATAATAATTGAAAAGTTAGTTATTGTTTGTTTTTATTGTCTTTATAATTCAACTCATGGGTTGCTGGTTTGGTTGTTTCAGAATGAGGACTTATCCTTTACAGCATAACTAAATGATTGTGTTGTTAATCATTATGTTTATGAAAACTACATTGATCAGTATAAGTATTTTTGATACATACATCTCACCTATTTTTGATAAATAAAAAATAAACTATGATCTTTTACTCTGTGCAAGTGTCTGAGAAATTATCATATAATTCAATGATGTTGGTACTTGACACAACTAAAACAATTACCTGGTTGGATCAATAAGACATGGCTCACTAGAAAATTTATGATAATCTGAACCTCATATGCATAGATGTTTTCAAAAGGATTTTGATGACAAAGTTAAACTTGTAGAAAGAAAAAAAGATGACAGTTTGTTTTGCAAGATAAGAATCTCCATCAGGGCAATAAAATCCTCTTGATAAGAACTTAACTAACATAAAACTATGCTCCAACAGCTCATTGTAAAATATAGTGCATAGTACTTGCTACCCAAAATGCAACACTCTGGTTTTGGTTCATTATGACAAATGTTGTTCCAGTTTATATAGAAGCAGTATGGAATCTGTACAAGAACAAATATTCTTTTTAATAACCCGGGCAACTCTTTATTCTTTATTAATGTACCAGTTACACTGTTTAAGATTAGGAATACTTCTAAATTTAGAAACCACCTTTTCTAATTTATTCCCTACATTGAATTTTCTAGGAGTCAATTTGGCAGTTTAGACAGTGTAACTAATGCTGTGGAGTGCTGTAGAGATCTGTCCCTTCCAGGAACCCCTGTAATTCCCTCAGTAGGCAATATAGATGTGTTGGACTGATTCAGTCTTTGTCATAGATTCCATCCTGTGTTTTGCAGGGTTTTAATAGAATCACTGGCCTTTGCTTTTTAAATGCCTATAGCACCCTTGTGCTATAATGGTGAACCTAAAAGCATTGCAGACTTTGCTAATGTCCACATGCCTTAGGCTGAATTTGAAGAAAGCAGCCTACCTGTCCTTTCCAATTCAGAAAATCTCTGAATGGCTTCTCTCTATACACCCCTGTCCCCAGGTCCAGAGCCCCCTGTAGGACCAGCTGAGGCCTTTGGTATGAATGTCTTTGTCCATGTCTCTGTCTTTCCAATCTTCCTTCCTTCATTCCAGTATAGGTGTTTATCCCAGGGGCACAGTTAATTAATGCCAGTTAATCCCCATCTTAACATCTGCTTCTCAGGGACTCAAATGTGCAGCAGGTATTGTCTTTCATCAATTCAAAGAATCACAATTTTATCACATTTTATCATCAGTGCAACCACATTGTGCCTAAATCAATGATATGCTCTAAGATAACTGGTGGTTTCTTTCTCCTTGTAAATAACATAGTGTTAAAACTAATCCCATCTTTGGCAGACTCATATAACAGAATTAAAATTAAAATTTTAGCATGAGAAACAATACTTTAGCCTCCAGATATTAAATTTTTTAGTCTAAACATCATGTAGATGAGGGAGAGTTTAAATTTCTGTTTTTCTTAGTTATTAATCATATTTTGGTGTAGCCATAATCTACTACTTTATACAATATATTTATGATTACACAACATATTTATGAAGTCTACATGTATACTTATATGTTTATGTGTAAATGTCTGTGCAGTTAATATATTAAAAAAACTGATAGGCAAAGCTATATTATTTTTCTCACATATCTATTTTCTCATTAATTTAACTTCTGATATAAGAGATCCAGTGGCCTCGCATCCATATTTTATTCAGATGTTCAAAGTTGTCTAGGTCATGACTTTTCTGCAACACAAGGTGCCAGACCTCTGACAAGACCATCATGCATGCTCTACACTGCCATTTAATGCCTGAGGTGGAACTCCATTCTGCAGTAGTGTCATGACTATCACCTCTCTTCACTTTTAGATGCCTACAGTGCATTAGACAGTTTAGTTAATTATAGTCTGTTGGCATGTCATTACAGATGATATGACATAGAACAAGAGTGTTTATTTTTTCTCAAATCAATAAATTTTAATAGAATGTATTTTTTCAGCATTTGAAGTTGTATCTAATTAAAATCTATTTAATTATTTAATATTGATAATGTTCAATATCATTGAATTGTTCCCCCACCTAAAATTTTCAAGATATTTGAAAATGTCTTGAGCTACAATAAAATGTTAAATGTTATAATCTTTACAGGTCTCCAAAAGAGCCACTACATTTGATTTTTTCTTAAATGTGGGATTGAACTACCAGGGGGCACTTCGCCACTGAGCTACATCTCCAGTCTTCTTTAGAAATTTTTTGATACGGGGTTTAAATTGCTAAGACTGATTTCAAATTTCCAATCCCTCAACTTCCCCATGTTGCTGGAATTATAGGGTGTGTGTTGCTGTGCCCAGCTACATATGAATTTTTAAAGTAGCAATCATTCACAGAAAACACAAAGGTTTTAAGTATACAACATGTGAAATTTGGGTTACTTGATAAAGTTTCATATTAAAGGGTCAAATATATTTCCAACATCATGGTAATATTACAGTTGATCTAGAAAAAAGTAAAATACTAAAAATTCAAAATATGATTTCAAAAATTCTGCCTTGGCAGTCTTGTTATTGTGTAAACACTTTCTTGTGTATAAAAATTGTTACAAATAATCCTTCTACAATTTAACTGATGGCTTAAAATGGACATATGAATGGTTATTAAACCAGATGATGTGATAGTTTGAAATATTTTGGCAGCCCAACTCTATCTAGGAACATGTGAAAGTTCATCTTCCAAAAGAATTGAAAGATTTAGATCTGAGATTTAGGAATTTTTATTCACAAGGCAAAAGATGAATTTTGAATTTGGTATTTCATTTCCCAGTTTAAATAATGATTCAAAGAAGGACAATTTAATCATTTTAGTCCATAATCAAACCATGAGCATTATGTAATGTTACCAGTTGATTAAAAAAGGATGCCAGGAGACAGTGCTTCATCATCTTCCCTCGGTCTGCAATTAATGCACAATAATTCTTGCCACTGATGTTGATGTCAACTGTAATGTCTCACCACCCTTCATAAAATCCTGCCCATACCTGTTCTTGGGTCACATCACACTATCAGTGACAGCAAGAGCCAGCTGCTTTCAAAGCTGTTTTTATTTCTGCTGCTGGTGGTTCTTGTTAGCTTTGTGATATGGTAGTTTAATTGAACCATGGAATAGAATTTACTCCACTTCTTAAAGTTTTCCCAGATATGCTGACAAAGGGAAAAATGACAAGAAAATGTCATTTATAAAGAAAGCACACTTCCCTTAAATAAAATATCTGGGTTGGTTTGATAAGACCACCTTGAAAAAGTGAACAAAATAGTCTTGGTAGATTACATTTTCACTAAGTGCCTTTTAAATTTGTTTCCAAAAAATCCTAACGAATCAGTGTGCTTTTGTAAAGCTGCCAAATCCAGTGTCTTCATCAGTGCCATGAACTTTGAAAAGGAAAAGCAAAAGTCAAATTTCTGTTTTAATGATGAAGACTTCAAACAAGTGCATTGAATCTTTTTCTTTCCCTTTTGTGCAAAAAACAAAAGGGAATTAGAAATGCAACATGTTCCTGTGTAATTCTTCTGTTATTTCTATTACTAAATGTAATTACAGTAGTTAGCAAACAGCCCTGCCACCTTTGTTGATGGAGCAAAAAAAGAAGTGAATCCAAGCCTTTGTCCCAGAATGGAGGGAAAATGGAAGTGGGGGCAGACTGGAATGCCCACCACACGAAAGTTTAGACACAAAGGTAAACCAGTAGCATTAGTAATTTTCCAAGATGTGATTAGCATAAATTTTGACCAATGGTGTTGATACTTTTCCAAAATTTTTTAGCCTAAATTTTGACTGATAGTATTGGCTCATGAGCTGTCTAAACCCCTAGACTAGTACATTTACATGGCAATCTGACATCAGATCCCCTCTTACCTTGCTGGAGCTGTTTCTTCTTTCTTCTCACTTAATTAAATCCTACTCTTTTCACTCCTGCCTTCCATTGTGGTTCATGGATTTCATTCTTCAAATCTGCAAGGCAAGAACCCAGGAAGAAATTGGTGGTGAGTTGCTGGAGTCCGCTGCAACATTGGAGGACATAAACCACAATTAAGAGTTGCAACATGAGAGCTGAGCTCCGGTCTTCCTGCGGGGACACGGAACTGCGGCTCCTGGTGAGATCTCGCCTGGAGCGGAGGGAGTCGCCAGCTCCTGCGGGGAGTTTAGGCCCTTCGGCACCATTTTACAGTTTCCCGGGCAGAGAGCGACCACCTGCCACTGGACAGAGCCCCCAGCGAGGAGCTCAGGCCTGCCTGGGCTCTCAAGCCCAGTGTCTCAATCACTGAGCACAGGTCTGTGCCCCCACCCCAACTTGGTCTAGTGCCCAGGTCCACACCCCGGCCTGGGGTATAGCACCTTGCTGTATCTGATTGTCTATCAACACCAGACTGCCTCTGCCCAGAAGCATTGATCATTCCCAACCTGGAGGTAGTGGGATAGCAGCTTTCTTGGGTCACCGCTTGATCAGACACCTCTCAAACATCAGGTGAGTTACTGGAAATCTGCAGGGACACTTTAAGTCTCTACAGGGAAATTGCAATCTCTCTGATTTGCACTACTAGAGGGGAAGATACAGGAGCAGCATGAGAAAGCACGGGAAGAAAGTGTCCCAAACAAACCGAGATGATATATCAAGAGAACCCAAAGACAGCATGATAGAAGGAATGAGAGAAAGGGAGTTCAGAATGTTCATAATTAAAATGATCCAAGAAGAGAATCATGTGACAAGAGAGCAGATACAGGCTATGAATAATCAGCTAATGGAGCAATTTCAGGAAGCAAAAAATCATTTTAATAAAGAGATAGAAGTTCTGAGAAAAAAACAAACAGAAATCCTTGAAGGAAACAAGGAAATGAAGGAAACAATAAACCAAGTGAAAAACTCAATAGAAAACATAATAAACAGAATAGATCACTTGGAAGACAGAACCTCAGACAATGAAGACAAAATATTTAATCTTGAAAACAAAGTCGAACAAACAGAGAAGATGGTTAGGAATCATGAACGAAACCTTCAAGAAATATGGGACATCTTGAAAAGACCAAATTTAAGAGTTATTGGGATTGAAGAAGGCACAGAGATACAAACCAAGGGTATGAATAATCTGTTCAAGGAAAAAATATCAGAAAATTTCCCAAATATGATGAACGAGATGGAAAATCAATTACAAGAGGCTTACAGGACACAAAACGCACAGAATTACAACAGATCCACACCAAGGCACATTATAATGAAAATACCTAACATACAAAACAAAGATAGAATTTTAAAGGCTGAGAGAGAAAAGCATCAGATTAATACAGGGGGAAACCAATACGAATATCAGCAGATTTCTCAGCGAGACCCTAAAAGCAAGAAGGGCCTGGAACAATATATTTCAAGCTCTGAAAGAAAATGGATGCCAACCAAGAATCTTATACCCAGCAAAACTTACCTTCAGATTTGATGATGAAATAAAATCCTTCCATGATAAACAAAAGTTTAAAGAATTCACAAAGAGAAAGCCTGCCCTACAGAACATTCTCAACAAAATATTCGAAGAGGAAGAAATGAAAAACAACAATCTCAGTCAACATGGGGAGGAATTACCCTAAAGAAAGAGACAATCAAAGGAGAAACAAAGTTAAGCTAAAAACCCCAAAAAAGCTAAAATGGCAGGAAATACAAGTCATATCTCAATAATAACCCTGAATGTAAATGGCCTAAACTCATCAATCAAAAGACATAGACTGGCAAATTGGATTGAAAAGAAAGTCCCCAAAATATGCTGCCTTCAAAAGACTCATCTCATAGAAAAACATGCCCACAGACTAAAGGTGAAAGGTTGGGAAAAAACATACCATGCACATGGACTGAGTAAAAAATCAGGGGTTTCCATCCTCATTTCAGATAAAGCAGACTTCAAGCCAAAGTTAGTCAGAAGGGATAAAGAATGACATTTCATACTGCTAAAAGGAAGTATAAATCAGCAAGACATAACAATCATAAATATTTATGCACCAAACAATGGTGCATCCATGTACGTCAATCAGATCCTTCTCAATTTCAGGAACAAAATAGACCAAAACACAATAATACTATGGGAAATTAACACTCCTCTCTCACCGTTGGATAGATCTTCCAAGCAAAAATTGAACAAAGAAACCATAGGACTCAATGACACAATCGCTAATTTGGACTTAACAGACATATATAGAATATTCCATCCATCAAAAAGCGAATACACTTTCTTCTCAGCACCGCATGGGTCCTTCTCAAAATAGACCATATGTTATGCCACAAAGCTACTCTTAAATACAAAAACATAGAGATACTACCTTGTATACTATCAGATCATAATGGAATGAAATTAGATATCAATGACAAAGTTAAAAACAGAAACTACTCCAAGACCTGGAGATTAAATCATATGCTATTGGATGATGCATGGATAACAGAAGACATTAAGGGGGAAATTAAAAGATTCTTAGAGGTCAATGAGAACAAAGATACAACATATCAAAATCTCTGGGATACTATGAAAGCAGTGCTAAGAGGAAAATTCATTCCATGGAGTGCATTTAAGGAAAGAATGAAGAGTCAACAAATCAATGACCTCACATTACAGCTCAAAGCCCTAGAAAAAGAGGAACAGATCATCACCAAAAGGAGTAGAAGACAGGAAATAATCAAAATCAGAGCTGAAATCAATGAAATTGAAACAAAAGAAACAATTCAAAAAATTGACAAAATGAAAAGTTGCTTCTTTGAAAAAATAAACAAAATTGATAAACCCTTAGCCATGCTAACAAAGAGAAGGAGAGAGAAATTCCAAATTACTAAAATTCGTGATGGAAATGGAAACATTACAACAGACACAATTGAAATACAAAACATAATAAGAAATTACTGTGAAAATTTATACTCCAACAAAATAGAAAACCTGGAAGACATCAACAGGTTCCTAGAGGCATATGAGCCACCCAAACTGAATCTGGAGGACATACACAACTTAAATAGATCAATTTCAAGCAATGAAACAGAAGAAGTCATCAAAAGCCTACCAACCAAGAAAAGTCTGGGACCAGATGGATTCACAGCCGAGTTCTACAAGACCTTCAAAGAAGACCTCATTCCAATACTCCTCAAAGTATTTCATGAAATAGAGGAGGAGGGAACCCTTCCAAAGTCATTCTATGAAGCTAATATCACCCTGATACCAAAACCAGAGAAGGACACATCGAGGAAAGAAAAATTCAGACCAATATCCCTAATGAACATAGATGCAAAAATTCTTAACAAAATTTTAGCAAATCGCATACAAAAGCATATTAAAAAGATAGTGCACCATGATCAAGTGGGTTTATCCCGGAGATACAAGGTTGGTTCAACATCCAGAAATCAATAAATGTAATTCACCACATCAACAGACTTAAAGTCAAGAACCACATGATTATTTCAATAGATGTAGAGAAAGCATTTGATAAAGTACACCATCCCTTCATGCTCAAAACACTAGAAAAAATAGGGATAGTGGGGACATTCCTTAGCATTGTAAAGGTTATCTATGCTAAGCCCACAGCTAACATCATTCAAAATAGAGAAAAATTGAAAGCATTCCCCCTGAGAAATGGAACAAGGCAGGGATGTCCTCTTTCACCACTACTATTCAACATTGTTCTTGAAACTCTAGCCAGAGCAATTAGATAGACCAAAGAAATTAGAGGAATACGAACAGGAAAAAAAGAGCTCAAACTATCCCCATTTGCTGATGATGTGATTCTCTATTTAGAAGACCCTAGAATTCCACCAGAAAACTTCTGGAACTCATAAATGAATTCAGTAAAGTAGCAGGATATAAAATTAATGCTCATAAATCTAATGCATTTTTTATTCATAAGTGATTGATCCTCTGAGAGAGAAATTAGGAAAACTACCCCATTCACAATAACCTCAAAAAAATAAAATACTTGGGAATCAATCTAACAAAAGAAGTGAAAGATATCTACAATGAGAATTACAGAGCACTAAAGAAAGAAGTTAAAAAGAATCTGAGAAGATAGAAAGATCTCCCATGTTCTTGGATAGGCAGAATTAATATTGTCAAAATGGCCATACTTCCAAAAGTGCTATACAAATTCAATACAATTCCAATTAAAATCCCAATGATTGACCTCATAGAAATAGAGCAAGCAATCATGAATTCATTTGGAGGAATTAGAGACCCAGAATAGGTAAAGCAATCCTTAGCAAGAAGAGCGAAGTAGGGGATATCACAATACCAGATCTTCAACTATACTACAGAACAATAGTAACAAAAACAGCATGGTATTGGCACCAAAATAGACAGGTAGATCAATGGTACAGAATAGAGGACACAGAGACAAACCCACAGAAATACAGGTATCTCATACTTGACAAAGGAGCCAAAAACATACAATGGCAAAAAGATAGCCTCTTCAACAAATGGTGCTGGGAAAACTGGCAATCCATATGCAGCAAAATGGAAATAAACCCATATCTCTCACCCTGTACAAAACTCAACTCAAAATGGATCAAGGACCTAGAAATTAGACCAGAGACACTGCACATAATAGAGGAGAAAATAGGTCCAAATCTTCATCACATTGGCCTAGGACCAGATTTCCTTAACATGACTCCCAAAGCGCAAGAAATAAAAGCACAAATCAATGATTGGGATAGAGTCAAACTAAAAAGCTTTTTCTCAGCAAAGGAAACCATCAGCAATGTGAAGAGAGAGCCTTCAGAGTGGGAGAAAATCTTTGCCACACACACTTCAGATAGGGCACTAATCTCCAGAATCTACAATGTGCTCAAAAATCTTTACACCGAGAATACTAATAACCCAATCAATAAATGGGCCAAGGAAATGAACAGACACTTTACAGAGGAAGATCTACAAGCAATCAACAGATTTATGAAAAAATGTTCAACTTCCCTTGTTATAAGAGAAATGCAAATCAAAACCACCTTAAGATTTCATCTTCCCCCAATTAGAAT
>JAJEJO010037955.1:1093-13682 GCA_020662805.1 Glaucomys volans
TTTTCTTTTCTTTTCTTTTCTTTTCTTTTCTTTTCTTTTCTTTTCTTCCTTTCTTCCTTTTTAAGACAGGTCTGGCAAAGTTGGTGAGGCTGGCCTCCAACTTGAAATCCCCCTGCCTCAGCCCCCTGAGTTGCTGGGATTACAGGCATGTACCACCACACCAGGCCCTCAACAGCATTTCTTAAGAATGTCCTGAAAGGAACATTTTTATAACTGTTTCAAACATATGAAATCTACAGAATTTTAAAAACATAAAAGGAGAAATATGTGTATGTGTGGTGGGGGAATGTCAGGACATTACTACATTATAAATGCAAATTAACTTTAGCTTGTCGCATCTGGTTAACTCTTTTTTTTTTATAAGTAGCTCCATTTCTAGCACATGCTCTTAAGACACACGGAATATTTTTGAACATATAAACAAATCTTGAAAAGTAAATTCTGCAAATTTTATGATTTCAGAAGCATTTGTTGGAAATCAGAATAAAATGGACTTGAAAAAAGAGTTGGATATTCAGAGAATACAAACCTATTTTCATATTTCCAAAAGCAAGAAATGAATTAACAGTAAATGAATTTCTTCAATGAAGCAAATACTTAGCTAACTAGAAGATGAAGTCCTTCTATGACCTATTAGTTCCTCATTCTGCATCCAGAAGAGAGAAGTGAAATACAAGAGCAACTTTTCAACAACGTAACATTTGCTGTAATAACAGACCACAACACATAGGTAAAGAAAAGCACAAGAAGTGACTTTGAGATCCTTGGACAGAAATAAAGCACATGGGGAGAGGAAGGCTGTGGTCAGGGGAATGTCACAGTGAAGCGAGGGTTTCCATTCAAAAAACCACAACACATGAAGAACTGTTTGAATGCACAAAAAATGGAAAAGATGTGTCTCCTAAATCATAGGTTTTCACAACTCACAGGTATTCCTTCTAGTGGAGGCACAAAAGGAACACAATGGAAAGCACGTGGGGGTGGGGAGTACCTGAAGATAAAATAGAAAACACTGAGAAAAATCTAAGAGAAGGAAGACTTGGGCTGGTTCTTAACAGATAAGTAGAATATTAATAGCTACTGGGAGACATGACAGAAATGTACTCCAGACATGGAAAAAAGTGTGAAGAACTCACCCGAACTTTCCTAGTATTATTTCCCTCCTTGTTAGTACTTAAATTACTTCATTATGATGTCTGTTTTCATGGAGTGCCTCCTCCTCTAGAAAATTAACTCCTATAGGGGCCGATAGGATATGGATGAGCACTATTCTGCATGGCCTGCAAGTTGCCCAATATCTGGCACACAGTATGTAAGTGATAGTAAGCATGCGGAATACAAGACATGAGTGGTGGGATATAGGATGGATAGGGGTAGTGGGAATACGAATATAAAGAGTTCAATTAAGATATAGGATCTGGACAGTCAGGAATAGCTACTGAAGTTTTTGTATCCAAGATTAAGTTGGTATAAAATACATTATATTTTGTCATGAAATCTCAAAAGAGTCTCAAAAACAGTCTTTTCCATAAACAGAGCTAAATCATCCAATGTTTATAAATATTTACAAAGTCTTTTCTATGTGCCAGGTACTATTAGGAGCTGGGTGTATTACAGTCAGTAAAAACAGGAGTGGCACTTACCCTCATGGAATTTTACAGTTTAGTCTAATTCATTCAATTATTTAATCAATTCCTAAGTGCAATATATATTGGCTCAGTTTTGTGCTGTGTGACTGGTGCTTAGGGGAAGGAAAAAGAGAGAAAGACAGAGCTCACTACCTAGTGTAGATGAGAAATAAAATTGCTACAGGAACAAAAATGAGTTATAAGTTAAGTTCTATCAAAACAGAGAGGAGGTAATTCATTTGGCATGATTCAGGCTCAAGGCTTCAAAGACATTTGCTTGAATTGGGTTTTATTTAAGTGATGAATCCTGGGTCCTCAGAGGGCCAGTATATAAAACAGTGTCATGTGTATATGTATATGTAGAATTATAAGTGCATAGCTCTGAAAGAGAATATGATGCATACTAACTTCATGACAAAGGTTAAAAATTACTCTATAGAGACTATAGAGAAAGGAGAGAGATAAAGAACCAATCTAGCCAAGCCAAATTGAAGCAAGCATTTAAAAAATAAAGTCTATTTCACAGACCTTGAACTAACTTCCCAACAATATATGCTATGCCAATGAAAAGGCTTGGATTGACAGTTTTTAAAAAATGTTCCTTCCTGATGGCATTTTGTGAGAAAAAGCAAAGATTTTCCTAGTTTCTGAGAGCAATTCACAAACAATATCTGACCAATTCAGATTAATTTCATATCAAAAAATTATAAGTGGAGGTAATATAACAATTTAATGATCACAATGGATACAAGAACAAACAGTCTTTTATAAATTAATATCCAACATGGCATCCATTCTGCTGAATGGCAGTTTCGAGTATTTCAGCCATTGCCATAAATGAAAAATTCAAAACACCAAAACAGTTATCCTGATCCTCAAGGAAAAGGGAAGTTGCCTTTTTTTTGCTAGTATCTCTCTGACATGAAATTTTAAATATCCAATTACAACAGTGAGGAACAGAATTAATCCAGTACTATGAAAGTGAGGATGGCTTTCCATGTACTAAAACCCAGGTCTTTAAGTAAATCTAACACTAATAGCAATAAAACAACAACAGAATCACTTACCTCTGTCCTCCCTACTATATATTTGGAGGTCCCTGTGAGAATAAACAGGCAGTCTCCAATTTATATACATAGTGTGTTCCAGAAGTTCTTGGATAAACTGGCTATTTGAAATTCAGCAGATCACTTACAAACCATGGTTTGTTTTCCAGGCTGGTTAGGAAACCTGGCTCATACAACAAACATTTACTGCACATCAATTTACCTCACAGGATTGTTGAATGAGAGAACTGTGAATTCTGGGTCCGGAATTAAGGAAACCCTGTCATGCTGAAAGGAGGAGGAAAGAGAAAAAGAAGACATGCAGAGGACAGAAATGCAATCCTGCCCCATTTCCTCTGCATTTCTGAAATATAAAAATTGGGTTTTCTGTTTCCTCCAATCTCAGTTTATTAGAGACCCTTCTGATTTCCCAGGGCCCTCTGCAGGCTTCCCTAAGACTCACAGTCCAGCCCAGAGTTTGATTTTTTTATCAGATTGCCTGCCTTTCCAAGTGCTGAAGCTCTAAAAGCAGAGACTGGATCGGCCTGTACATTAGTCCTAGACAGTGTAGGCTCAATGACCACACAGAACGGCCTGAAATCCCAAACTCACATCCACAGCTGGATGACTGACTGAATGACAGAAGATAATGTAGCGGTGCGGGTTCTTAACACATGGGTTGAATCTTGGCTGCTGGCCTTGTGGCCTTTGGCAAATTGCTCAACTACACTATACCTCAGTTTCCTCAACTACCAAATAGGGAAAAGAGAACCTACTTCACAAAGATATTGAGAGACTAGGGTGTAATCAAGCATTTAGAATGTAGTCCCTGTGATCAATAGATGTTTACCTTTCTGAGCCTCCCATTCCTAATCTATTAAGAGGTAGCATTCACGTTTGGGAGTTTTGATGAGTTTTATGAATGATAACATATATGGCACCTACCATACTGCCTTATAGTAGTAAAATGTGAGATTATTAGTTTCCTCTCCTTCCTTTCAATTCAGCAGTACTCTGCTTGCAGATAAGAGGAAAACAAATTTGCTGGAACTGATTATAATTAATGTGACTTTTAATCTTCATAGACTTATTGATATTACTAAAAGAGATCATTTCTATAATGTCAAGGTAGGTACTTCAACAAAAAAGGAAGTGCTGTAGCAGGGCCAAAACACCTAAGTGGGTGTTTGCAGCTGACTTAGAAGGTAGGGAATGGAAGGCAAGACCAGCACTGCTGTACAGCAAGGAGCATGCAGCAACTGAAACCCCTGATTTTGTTCCTGGGATGGCAGAACTCTTAGGATCACAGGTGTCATTCAATTATGCAAAGATATAATTTTTAAAAAACAGTATAACAGGCATCAGTAGAAGACGGAAAGGTGGCTGCTTGCTGGTTGTCTTTTTCAGTCACCCACACACTGTTGGCTGTCTGCCACAACAATGGTTTTATGGTAGTGACATTTTTTTCTCAGTCTCTTCTCCAGACTTTATCTTCCATTTACCTCATGAATAATCTCTCTAGACCTTGACCTTGGCTGGCTTCTCTTCCCACTTTATTTAGTCTTCTTAAGGGATTCAACTATCACAGAGATGCGTCCAATTCTCTATCATCAGATCTGCTTTTCCCCCCAAGCTCTAGTCCCATAAGAATACAACCACTATCTGCTAGTCACTGACACCTGTCACCCGGATGTCTCGCAGAAATCTCTAACTTAATTCGACATTTATTAAATGCATTACTCACTCCTCAGCGTCTCCTCCACTATTCCCTGCCATGGTTAATAGTACCACCCCTCTTCCAGAGAGGAAAACACAAAACCAGGAAGTCATTGGATGTGGTATTACTTTGAAGAAACAGCCAGTATCATAGAATACATGCTGTTCCTCTTTTTAAAACCACTAGCAATTCCTCTTTGTCACTGTTGTGAAATTTAAGTTCTACTTTTGATAACCAGAAATTATTCTTATGAATGTGTCTATATTAAATTGTGTACTCCTTTGAGATTTCAGAGCTGGACATCTGTATCATTTGCCCCATACTCCTGGCCCATTACAGTGAAAAAGCTCTGATCTTCAGAGAGTTGATGTTGAATGAATATATGAACGAATGACTACAGAAAAATAAATGCAGTGAAAACAGATACAAATAAATAGCTACGAGAGTATAGGAAAAAGTGATTTCCAGATGGAGAAAGCAAGGAACAATTTATGTAGCAAGGAGAATTTGTTCTGTTTTAAAAGAACATTCTAGGCAGAGAAACTGCATGAAGAAAAAGGAGAGGAGAAAATGAATGCATGTGTATGGGAAGAAAGGAAGAAAACTGAAAAAGCAGACAAGGTTAGAGGTTAAAGACCTTGATTGCAGAGCAAATAGATAGATAAACACATTTTTAAATGGAAGATATATTATACTTTTCAATATAAAATTGTTAATCTTGTTATTTTAATCATTTATGCTATTTACTATGGAGAATTACAAATACAGAGAAAACATAAAATGAGCCCTTGTACCCTTACCAGCCCTAACAAGTTATCAGTTCAGTCTATGTTTTATTTAATCTATAACCACTCACTGTACCCCAAATTAGTTTGAGATAAATCACAGAGATCATATACTTTCATTTGCAAATATTTCCCTAAATTATTGGACTCTCTCAGCTAGTATAACTACTGTACCATTATCAAGCTGAAAAAGGAATAATTCACTAATATCATCAGTATTCTAAGGTAAGAGTTCCGGATTGTCTCACAATTGCTTTTCAGTTCCTTTGAATGAACAGGGTTCAATGTAGGTCCATGCAGCTGGTTGGTAAGGCTCTTAGATCAATCTGCCTCTCCCTCTCTTTATCCTTCCCCCTCTCTCCCTTCCTCTTCCTCTCCCTGTCACCTTTCCTCCTTTCCTCAAATTCTCCCTTACTCTTAATCACTTTATTATACAATAAAACATATACAAAAAAAAAAAACCACTCTAAACATGTTTGAGTTAATGAATTACTTTGAAGCAAACATCTTGGTAAGCACCAGTCAGGTCCAGGAATAGCACTTTGCCAGTCACCCTTGAAGGCCTTCCACATGTCCCATGTCAATCACACCACCTTTACTTCCCCATCCCTGAAGCAGTGACTATCTATACTTTCATAGTAAAATAACTTCTTTATTTTCAGTCATCATTTTGTCACCTCTGTGTATGTCCTTAGATGTTATGGCATCATCCACTTTTTAAAAGTCTTATTTCTTCATTTAATGTCAGATTTCTTAAGGCATTCCTACTCCACACCTTTCCTTTTCTGACAGGTTGAATCACCCAGCATATTTGGCCTGCAGAGTTTCATATAGTCTGGATTTTGCTGACTGCAACTCATGGGGTGCCTCAATATAGTTTTTAGATTTCTGGCAAAATAGCAGCAGTGTCCAAAGATTTGATCAGACTCAGGTTTAATCCATTTGACAAGATTATAGATAACACTGTGTTCTTCTATTAGAAGAAAAATATCCAGTGGTGTATCATTTTGTGAAGTTAACAATCATTGATGCTTAATGCTCAGATTTGGGACTTACAAAGTGGTATTCCAAATCTATGATTTCTCCTTCATTTAGGAGTAGGAATGCTTATATTAAAACATACTTTTTTTGCACCATTTCGTTACCAGTGGTATACTTCTTCCAGGAAAATCAGAATGAATATTAAATTATTTCTTTGTTTATTAGTTTTCAAGACAAAAACTGATTTTCTATCAGCAAATAAAAATAGTGAAATTTTTACAAATATCATTATGACCTTATGAATTAGAACTTACTGCACTGAATTAAAACCACTGCAAGTACTATATTTTTTTCAAGTTCAAATTGCATATCTTTGGTCAAGTTAACTCTTTCTTTAAATTAATTCCTAAGTTGTTTCATTAACAAGTGACTTAAGAGAATTTAAAATTTTCAACTATGGTTGTGGAATTGCCTATTTATCCTTGAATTCTACCAACTCTTGCTTCGTGTATTTTGAAGCATTCTGAAAAGGTGCATTTACTGTTACTATTTTTATGCCTCCAATAAAGTGACCTTTTTACTATTACAAAATGTTCTCTTTATCTTTAGTAATCCTCATTGTCTTAAAGTCTACTTTATCTGATATTTGTATAGCTACTCTAACCTTTTCATGTTATTCATTTACTTTTAAAAAGTTTTCTCCTTTTCAATTCCTACCAATCTTCAGGCATTATGGATTGTGTATTTGTGTGTGTGTATGATCATGTGTGCATACTTCTGCTGGGGTAAGTGGGTAATGGGGATTTGGGGAATAAAGTGTTCTACCAGTTCAACAGAATAGTATATACTTATATATGTGCATTCTTGTACACACACACTCATTCCTTAGTTTACCTTTATTTCTGAAATAACTTATTTTCTTCATTTTAAGTTTTCAGTGAGTTATATCATTTCTGGACTTTTCTATTTATTTATGTTATTCTTTCACTTTTTGTGATTTTTCTTAATGTCTTTTAGCTCATTTTTAAATAGGTAATAATACACACTTCTGACATACCTTCTTTTTCTGCATAGATGTTATTCTGTCTACTTATAGCTTTGAAAAGAATTTCACCTTTTCTTTTTTCTTTTTACTGTTGTTCATTTTTATTGAAATTAGTTTTTTTCTGGACTTTAGCATGAGGCAGGATTTTCTAACTTCACAGAGATTCCTCTCCAAATCTATAGTGGCTCTGCCATGGAGGTCCTGACTATTCCCTTCCTTCATTTTAGCCGTCCCTTCTTTTTCCTTCTTCTACATTGTCCTGATCCAGTTCCTTTTCTTCTTTTCTTGCATGATGGGGATCAAACTTAGGCCCTTACAGATGCTAGGCAAGTGTTCTTCCACTTTTAGCAGCTTCTCCTCTGCATATCTGGTCACTTCTTAGAGTTATAAAGCACTGGAATTGCTCCAATCCCATCCGAACCTTACAGTTTGTACCTACCTTCTCCCAGCAAATCCTCTCCTAATTTCAGCTGCTGCTCCTGAGTTGGCCTGCCATACTTGCCAGTGAGCACCTGTTGACTCTTTTGGGGTCTCCTGTTCTCGAGTGGGCCAGACAACACCCAACTTCCTTCTGCTGTCTTCCCTGCCTTCCCATAAGGGTCACAAATATGTTGGTAGTTTCTCTCACTCAATTACTGAAAGGAGTTCTCATGGATAATTTGTCACCAAGTGTTGCAAGTTGAGTTTTTGGCTTAGGTGTAAGTGAGGGCTCAAAATTTTAAAGGTTTCCTGCTGCCACAAGTATCACCTTCCAACCCTTTCATTTTTGATTAAACACTTAAATCCCTCAGATGTGGAAGAAATCACAGATAAATGGTGTCCACAAATGAGGGAAAATATGAAAACACTCATAAATAGCAAATTATAGTACTGACAAACCAAGGAGTTGAAATTCACCTAGATGAATCAGCAGTTTCTAACCTCACTAAGCAGTGACTAAAATATACATTTCCCAAAATATGTTTGACAGGAAGTTAACAGAAACAATTTAGTTCTGGTATTCCAGAGGATATAAACTAAGAAACAGTGGGCTGAGGTGAAGCAACCCATATTCCTTTCTTTGAAACAGTACAAAATGAGGCAGCAGCAAGTTTTATACAAAGTTATTAAAGCAGAAATCAGAAAATCTGAGAAGAGAAATCTCAGTTCCTACATTTAACTCAGAAAATAAGTATTGCCATTTAAGAAAGAATAAAATGTGCTCTAAATTGCTTACCATATACCAAGTGACAGTGGGTTTGACTCTGGAAGGAAAATATTCATCCACATTTGGACAAGTGATCTTCTGAATGCCATATTCTATATACAGTTTATGCACTGGGAGTTTCATGGGGGAATTGAAACAGCTGTCTTTTTGAACAACTTCCAGAGGAAATGCAACTTTGCTGCAATATGTAGTGTTCCTAAAAAGAGAAATACGCAATAAATAGGTACTCTCATTTGCATTTCACTTAATATAGCAACCACATAAAAGTGAGCCAAACGGACTTCATTTATACATGTTAAGTTCATGTAAAAACTGAATGACTTATGGAGGCATTTCTTATGCCAATTGGTATCACAGAATAAAAAATAAACACAGGTATCTACTGATAATCCTCTAAAATATTTACACATGACCCTGAACATTATTGATATTAGATTTTTTTTAAAAGGAGGGAGCACTGGGGATTTAAAGTGCCCAGCCATAGGGCAGATTGAGATACCTATGGTAAGCTGTTGGCTGTTGTATGTGGGTGGATATGTGTGTTTAAATTTTTCACTTAAAATTTTTTCAATAATACTCAGTATTGGTGAAGCAAAGGCAAATGGCATATTTAATCATAGCTCCTAATGGCTAAAACAACCTTTGGAAAAGAAGTGTTTCCAGGATAATTTGGTCTGGAAATCATTTTTTCAAGTCATAGACATATAGAAAGGGGGAAACAGAGATCACCCATACTTGAAAATGTCCACCTAGTGCCATCTCAGCAATAAAAACACTGGAATTAAGAGAAAAATCAACCAAAAGAAAGACTGTAAAAAAACACTATGGTATAACCACTCAAAATTGTTATCCATACCTATAAAACCGATCAAGATGAGAGGCGAAACAAACACATAAATCTACTTAGAATGGCTATGGAATCATGTAACAATGTCTACACAGGTTGTTTCCTCTCCTCTGGTATCCTTTATCTACCCTGCATCTAGCTTAGGCATCCTATTCATTGAGTACCTCGAACATTTCCTTGATGACATTTACCATAATATTATCAGAGAGATGGGAAAAAGAGGAGGGAGTAGGGGAGAGAAAGGGGAAGTACTTAGGGACTGAATTAGAGCAAATTATATTCCATGCTTTTATCATTATGTCAAAATAAATCCTTACATTCTGCATAACTAAAAAGAACTAATAAATATTATCATAATATAAATCCAAATGGCTACATCATAGATATCATATGTCATCTGTAAAATGGAAGTTCCACATGATCATTGGTGTTTATTATATTCATCACATCTAGTAGTTTCTAAATTTTTAGTAAGTGATGAAAAATATTTGTTAAATGAATAAAATGGATATAAAATTTTATCCACATATAGAAAAGCAAGAAAGGGAATATAGAATAATAAAAATAAGTGTCTAGAATCTGTTCACTGTTCACCTTTTTTCATGACTTCTGGCTACCAAAGGCATAGCAGACATTTGACTCGTGAATTAATACTAAATATGATGCAAGGGGAGGGGCATGAGTTCCCAAACATGAGGGAAAAGGTACTCAAAGCCAATTTGTGACAATACTAAGAATATGGCATAAGGGAGTGGCAGGCAGGACCTTTGTCTACCAATGACAAAAGTCTACCTTGTGAAACAAGGATTCTATAGGCAGAAGTTGTAGAAGGTATATTTCAACTAAACATAAAGATACATTTTCTGATTTGAATAAAAGTGATGAACAGTGGTTGGATTGACTTTTGCAACCCCCAAAGTTGAATATTATTGGAGCAAGATTATAAGCAGTAAAATACAGTAAGATGAATCTAACTTCATAGCCTTAAAGATACCTAGCTTTATGATTCCCCATGGTTGTCTCAATTTAGATATCACCTCAGGGCAATGAGAAGCTTTTTAGTACTCTGAGCAGATGATTTTACTGCTAGCTTTGCTTTGGTGACATGGAAGATAGGCAGGCAGGTAACGGACAATCAACGATTGATAAATAACACTAAAGGTAAATGCACACCTTACTGGTCAAGCAGCTCTGCTCTCATGATGTAAAATGGTTAGTTTAGGAAAATTTGGGGAACTGCTCTGGGAAAGCAGTGGGTAGCAAGCAAAATGTAATGTAGATACTATAGCACCAGAATTTGCACTGGAGACCAGAATCAAACACAAAACATCAGAGGACTCCATCCCAGGGATCTGCTAATGTTCACTTGGAAAATGATATCAGATTAATAATCATCAAAGAGGAAGAGGAGCTTAAAGAGCAAGTAGGCTCTCACTGCATGGAATGACGACACAGATATCAACACAACTTGGCTACATTTACCAGTTAAGTGGTGGCAGACCTAAAATGAGAGCCTGATTTCTCTGCCTTCTCATCTGATGCTATTTCCAATATAATCTGTTTCAACTTACACCAAGTTACATTAGGACATAAATAATGGAAACAGCACACTTCCAGGCTCCATGGAAACCAATTGCCAATCTAAAATTCACTCCAATTTAATCAGGTGAAAGCTCCAAATGGGTCTTTAGAGGCTTAACAGACCCTAAAGGCACAGTGATCCAGAAGCTTCTCTGCAATAGAGAAGGGGACCTTTTTACACAATTACAGCATAGCTTATATTTATCAATGCATAGTTCATCAGAGAACAGTTAACATCCTTGAGAATAAAAAGGATATGGGATTACTAGTTATTATGAGCTAAATTGTATCTCACACACCAAATTCAAGTTGAATTTGACTTCAGAATTTGACTATATTTGGAAACAGGGCCTTTAAAGATATAAATAAGATAAAATGAAGTCAGAAGGGTGAATCCAAGTCTCATATGATTAGTGTAGGACCTTGACACACACACAGAGGGAGTACTATGCAAAGACATGAGAAAAGATGACCATATGCAAGTTAAGGAGAAGAAAAAGGCACTAAGAATCAAACCCACCAACTTTGATCTTAGACTTTCAGCCTCCAGAACTGTGAGAAAAGAAATTCCTAATGGTTAGGTCACTGTCTATGGTATTCTATTATTGCTTCTCTGGAAAACCAATATACCTATTAAATAGTAGGAAATTGCATTAAAAGAAAAAAATAAATATAAAAAACAAAAATAAAAACCACAACCTACATGGAAATTCGGAAAACAAAGTATATCCTGGTAACTAAAAAAGGGACTGTGAATAAAAGGTAAGCAAAAAACTAAGCCTTAAAATTATTATTCTTTGAAGGAGTCTCCATTTTTCAAGGGTCACTCCCAAGCAAAAACAACATTAATCTGTAGTAAAAGAAAAACAGACATGTCATAAAATAAAATCTACATAGATGTTAAAGAAAAAAATGAATTGGATAAAATTCGTGATAATGGTAGGTTTCTTAAGAATAGAGTCTTGGATTCTTAGGAATGTGGTGTTCGCTTGCTTCTTAGGGAAATTTCAGTAGAAAAATGTAAACACATCGTCTTACCTATATTTGATGCTTCCTAAATATTCTCTCCTCTATAAAGGTACCCTGAGTGTCTATTCTAGGCTAAGTACTTTGAAAGATGCCAAGAATTAAGACACAAATGGGCTCTATTCCCTGCCCTGTTAATTTTCTAGGGAAATGGATGCTTTCAGGTGACAGATACACGTAGCAGGTTGCAATATCAAGGAAAGGGGGCAAATAAATACAGTTCCACCTTTAGACAACTGCGACATGTGCTGGGATCTGAAAAGGAACCACCCATGGGGAATATTCTTGGAGCCCTGCTCATTCTCTCTGCACAGGTTCTTCAGTTCTTCTAGGCTAAGACACTGAAGTGAAGCATAACTCTAGACACTTCCTTCCTCCCCCAGCTTCATGGCACATTCATCATCTGAGTAAAGCCTAAGAATCAAAGGGAAAAGACAGCAGCAGCTGAGAATCAGGCTACCTTAACATGCAGGTGTAGTTGCCTGTGTCGTTGAGGAGGGTGGGCCGGAACCAGAGCACATCTTTCTCCTTACTGATGCGGTTCTCAGGGAGGCGGAAGTTAATGGGCTCCTCCAGGTCCCGGTCCTGCCTGGTCCAATACCAGATCAGAGTAAGGCCAGCTGAATGGGCTGTGCTGTAGTTATATTTCAAGAAGTGTTCAAAGAGCGGGCACTTGATGCGAGCTGGCTCATCCTCATATACTTGGATCTGCCTCATGGTGTCCAG
>JAJEJO010037962.1:7124-17725 GCA_020662805.1 Glaucomys volans
GAATACTAATAACCCAATCAATAAATGGGCCAAGGAAATGAACACTTTACAGAGGAAGATCTACAAGCAATCAACAGATTTATGAAAAAATGTTCAACATCCCTTGTTATAAGAGAAATGCAAATCAAAACCACCTTAAGATTTCATCTTACCCCAACTAAAATGTCTTTTATTAAGAATACAGGCAACAACAGGTGTTGGCGAGGATGTGGGGAAAAGGGTACACTCATATATTGCTAGTGGGAGTGCAAGTTGGTGCAGCCACTCTGGAAAGCAGTGTGGAGGTTCCTTAGAAAACTTGGAATGGATCCACCATTTGACCCAGCTATCCCACTCCTTGGCCTTTACCCAAAGGACTTAAAATCAGATTACTACAGTGATGCAGCCACATCAATGTTCATAGCTGCTCAATTTATTATAGCTAGATTGTGGAACCAACCTAGATGTCCTTCAATAGATGAAAGGCTAAAGAAACTGTGGTATATATACACAATGGAATATTACTCAGACATAAAGAAGAATAAAATTATGGCATTTGTAGGTAAATGGATGATGTTGGAGACTATTATGCTAAGTGAGATTAGCCAATCCCCAAAATCCAAAGGCCAAATGGTCTCTCTGATAAGTGAATGATGATGCATAATGTGGGGTGGAATGATGGCAAGAATGGAGAAAGGATAGAGAGCATAGAGGGAAGGGAGGGGTGGGGTTGAGGTTGGGGGGTAAGAATTATAACAGTATGTGTGACAGACATCATTGCCCTGTGTACATGTATGAATGCACAGATGGGGTGACTCTACTTTATGTACAACCAGAAAAACAATTGCTGTACTCCATTTGTGTACTCCATGAATCAAAAAAATAAAAAAATAAAAAATAAAATTAAAAAAATAAATAAATAAAAGAGGACTTTATATGTCATTTAAAGAGTTCAGGTTTTATGTTATAGGTGAAGAGGAACCATTGAACAAACTACACAAGGGAGATATGATAAGATATGCATGTATGAAGACCACTTTGTCAGCATTGCAGATGACAGATATCATAGCACAGTTAAAGGCAAGTCCACTTAGAGGAACCACTGTCAAAATTGAGACAGGAAATAACAAGCGCATGAATTAGGACAACAGATGTGGAGATGAGAAGGAAGATGCAGACCTGGGAGATACTTAGGAGGTGAAAAACAAATAGGCTATTGCATTTAATCAGATGGTGGATGGTAAGAACGAGAAGCCATCTACGACTCCTATGTTCCTGTGGCTGATCTCAGGGGCATGAAGATGTCCCCAAAGCCAAAGTAGGAATAGCAGGCTGGTGACTGGAATAGAAAAAAGGAGATGCAGTCACAATCTGAGTGAGCTCCAGATTCCTGTGAGATTGACAAGTAATGATAGCATCAGGCAATTGAATTGATGCAGCATATGTATTTTGAAGGCAAGATGGAAGATAAAGGCTAGAGACAGGGTTTGTGCTTAATCTGCTCAAAATATTGAACCTTTAGCTTTAGAGTATTTTGTAGGCCCTGCACAGTGAGGAGAGAAGTGGGGCAAGCACTGAACTCTGAGAATGACTAATTCTGAGAAGGGGAGACCACAAAAAAATAAATAAATAAAAATAAAAAATTAGGTAAGTTCCTATCAGGGAAATAAACCTTATAAAACTTTCAAATTACATTCACACTCACATTTCTCTTCTTACATGCCAACCACTAATTTAAAATAAAGGTCTTGTTTTGATTGCTGCCTTTTATAGAGGAAATTGTTAAGGCAGATATCTTAAATACTGAAGGTTTTTTAAATTATCTTTTCCAATGGGAGAAAATGGATTTTATTTAGCTTTGAGTTTTGGCTAATGAAAAGAAGGGTCAAGAATATGGAAAAGGAACCAAGCTAAATCAATAAAAGTTTGATCCCATACTATAGCCTTTCTTTTTCAATTTTTCAGGAGAATAGTTCATTCATTTAATTTGTATATATTTACTGCATTTACTGTGTGCCAAGGAGTGTTTGAGGCATTTTATACAGCATGTAAGG
This sequence comes from Glaucomys volans, assembly GCA_020662805.1. Lineage (NCBI taxonomy): Eukaryota > Metazoa > Chordata > Mammalia > Rodentia > Sciuridae > Glaucomys > Glaucomys volans. Next base: position 9,158 of record JAJEJO010037962.1, read on the forward strand.
GAAGACTGCTAAAACCCCTGCCCCAGAGAATTTAATTTGAGTGGAATAGAAAGAAAAGAAACTAAGTAAGTAAGTTAGACAATAACATAGCAGTTAGTTAGAGATAGTTGGATGGAGAAAAATGAAGGAGAAAAGAGGCAGAGGGAATCCATTGCTGGAAACAAAGGCTGAAATCTGGGATCACGTGTGGGTGCTCAACCTGATGTAGTTGATCCTGCTTGTAATTTTAAATATAGTGGGTGAAGGAGGCTTTGTATATCTTTCATCTGGCTCATCAGATATACGTCCCCCCTTTCTCTGAACCCTGTCCTGGGAGGCTAGGCTATGTGGACTGTAATGGAATATTAATTTGCCCTCTGGCCTCTAGTCTGGTACAGATAGTGGGGAGCCCCAACAGAAGCTGTAAGGTCACTGCTTTTCCCAAAGCAACCCTGTCTACCCACTTCTCTCGTACTGGGTCCTGCTTCTGCTCCCTCGTCTTGTCCTCCTTTGGCCCTACAGAGGTCATCACACTGCTTTGTTAGGTCTGGGTTGTGCACAGAATGGGATAGAGAATGGGATTCTTCCAGGATCCCATTCTCTACCTGTACCTTTGGTAAGCCTTTCTTTAATTTTACCAATTGGAGTATGCCATCTATGCTTTGCCAGCACTCTGGCTAAAAAGGTCTCATTAAGAAGGGGACATCTGTGTAGAATCCTTAAAAAGGTGAGGGGGAAGCTGCGCAGCTGTCTGGAGGAAGAGAATTTCAGGTCCTTGAAATGGTCTGGGCTAAGGCTTTCTGAGTTGGACTCAAAAATCAGAGAAGACAAACTACAGTCTATGGAGACCAGTCTGTGGGACAAATCCAACATGCTATCTGTTATTGTAAATGAAGTTTAATTGGAGCACAGCCACACCCACTCATATATGTGTCATCTGACTGTTTTCTGCTATCACCATACAAATTAAATAGCTGTAACATAAACCACATGGCCCATTAAGCCTAAATCACTTATTATCTTTGCCATTATAGCAAAAGTTTTGCCAAACTCTGAATTAGGGGAAAAAGGAGGTCCACAGAGTCTAGAGCCTCCAGGGTGAGGAGGAAATGAATAAAAGGGATATCCTTGTGCACCAACGTCACAGGGATAACAGGAGCCAGATGGTTTGGACCTTATTAACCATGGTAATGGGTAAATTAGACAGTTTTAAGGAAAGGACTTATATTTTACGAGGCTAATTGTGTTTGTGGCATTAGTAATTAAGCAAGAATAGAAACACAGAGATCAGTTAGAGGATATTTCAATCAGACATGAAAGAAAAGATGATGGTTGGACCAGGGCAGTGGCAGTGGAGGTCAGAGTTTGGATATACTGTGATAGTACAGCTGAAATGACTGGCCAATGGGTAGAATGTGGGGGGTATGAGAAAGGGAAACTGAGTCAAAGTTTTCTGACTTGAGCAAATTGTCAGTGTGGAACTGCCATTGACTAAGTTGGGGGAGACATGGTGGAAGTGAGAGAGACTGGGGATGTAGGGCTGGGAATGGGAGTGGTGTGATTCATTAGATCGGTTTCAGACGCACACACACACAAAAACTTTAAATTTCTGTTACACATCAAGTAAAGATGACATAGGAGGAAACCTGGAGAACATGTTACCCTTGGAGTTAGAGAAGAAAATGTTTCAATGAAGAAGGAAGGAAGGAAGAATCCCCTGTGCCAATGTGGCTGATGGTCAAATAATAGGAGGATGAAGAATGGATCAGTGATATTAACAATTTGGAGTTTGCTGATGACCTCGACAAGAGCAGTTTCTGTTGGGTAGTGAGAGTGAACCTGACTGCTGTGGGTTTGAGATATTAAGAGGTGAGAAAGTACAGTTCATGAGCACAGTCAACTTTTTTTTTTTTAATTTTATTTATTTATTTATTTATTTTAATTTACTTATTGATTCATTGAACACAAATGGAGTACAGCTATTGTTTCACTGGTTGTACACAAAGTAGAGTCACACCATCTGTGCATTCATGCATGTACACAGGGCCATGATATCTGTCACACATTCTGTTATTTTTACCCCCCCACCCCGACCCCACCCCTCCCTTCCCTCTATGCTATCTATCCTTCCTCCATTCTTGCCACCTTTCCCCCCCGCATTATGCATCATCATTCATTTATCAGAGAAACCATTCGGCCTTTGGATTTTTGGGATTGGCTGATCTCACTTAGCATAACAGTCTCCAACATCATCCATTTACCTACAAATGCCATAATTTTATTCTTCTTTACGGCTGAGTAATATTCCATTGTGTATATATACCACAGTTTCTTTATCCATTCATCTACTGAAGGGCATCTAGGTTGATTCCATAATCTAGCTATTGTGAATTGAGCAGCTATGAACATTGATGTGGCTGCATCACTGTAGTAATCTGATTTTAAGTCCTTTGGGTATAGGCCAAGGAGTGGGATAGCTGGGTCAAATGGTGGATCCATTCCAAGTTTTCTAAGGAATCTCCACACTGCTTTCCAGAGTGGCTGCACCAACTTGCACTCCCACCAGCAATGTATGAGTGTACCCTTTTCCCCACATCCTCGCCAACACCTATTGTTGCCTGTGTTCTTGATAAAAGACATTCTAATTGGGGTAAGATGAAATCTTAAGGTGGTTTTGATTTGCATTTCTCTTATAACGAGTGATGTTGAACATTTTTTCCAAAGCGCAAGAAACAAAAGCATGAATCAATGATTGGGATAGAGTCAAACTAAAAAGCTTTTTCTCAGCAAAGGAAACAATCAGCAATGTGAAGAGAGAGCCTTCAGAGTGGAAGAAAATCTTTGCCACACACACTTCAGATAGAGCACTAATCTCCAAAATCTACCAAGTACTCAAAAATCTTTACACCAAGAACACTAATAACCCAATCAATAAATGTGCCAAGGAAATGAACAGACACTTTACAGAGTAAGTTCTACAAGCAATCAATGGTCAACTTTTTGAAGGATTTTGGCAGTGAAGAAAAGGAGGGACATAGGAACTTGCTAGAAGTAGAAGTAGAGAGGCTTGTTTTGTTTTGTTTTTAAGGAAGGAAAAATAGCATGTTAATATGCTATTAGGAAAGATCTTATTGACAGGAAAATATTGATGATGCAGGAGACAAGATAAGAATTGCTAAAGCCATGCCCTTTTAGGTAAAAGGAATTAGGCTTTGGGAAGTGGAGTGCCAACCCTAGCTGTAAGCAGGGAGAGTTCTCAGGGCATGTGACACTGAGCTATTTAGTAAATAACAATCAATCAATATTGACTTTCAGTCTTCCTGTAATAAAACCTCCTAATACTCTGTGAACAGTTATGGCATTAGTATCTAATCAAGATCTGGAAGTTCAATTCACTGGTTTGGTCACTGATCAGCTCCAAGACCCAAGACAAAAGATCCAAACTTTCTATGACTTACTTTGTCTCCATTTATGAAATATAGCATTTGCTGGACATTACAGTGCCTGGGAAATTAATGAGTTATAGAAGTAAACCTTCCCAGGCACCAAATCTCTTTGATTCTCCCTGTTGCAGAACTTCACAGAGAAGAAAGAAAAAAGAAAGGTGCTTACACAATTGGCTACCTAGCAACAGCCATGTGGAGATCTTTTCACAGTCCATTATTTCTATTTTGTATACTTTCTTGAATTTCCTACAAATGAGAGATATTTACTCTCCATGACTTAACATCTCCATGGTTAATTTTCATTTCTGAGAAGACATATCTTTTGCATAAACAGCACAAGCTTAGTATTCTAGTTGCCATTATTTTGAAAGGAACTATGCATGGGAAGCTTAACTGCAGATTCATTGTCCTCAGAGACACATCTCAATGGCACTCCCACAGGAGGCAGTCCTGGGACCCAAGGGGAGGTCCCCTCCTTGTTCCACCTGCACTCTGTTCACACCTGTCCTAAAACACTGAGCAAGCTGCCTTGAAATCACCTGTTTATATCCAGAGCCCTGTTTCCTCCACAGACTTTTGAGCACCTTATCTAACACTCCTCTGAGTCTTCACTGGAATGTAGAGTAGATAAAAGATAAATATTTGTTGAATTTAAATACAAATTTTCAAATGGAGGCTGATCAAATCAATGTCGTGACATACCAGGAAAGAAATGGTTTACATAAGGATTAAGATAGGCTTCTGCAAGTGCTCCTGATGGTGCTCCTGAGGAGGGAGACTCATTGTACATGTGCTTATCCCATCTTAGTATTTTATAGAGACAGACGTTTCCAAGACTTGCTTTGGTAAACTGAATTGGGGAGACTTTCTCAAACAGACTGTAATATTTAAAGCAGATTTTAGAGCTGTACTCCCTCTCTCAGATATGTTCCACATAAAGACATAGGGTTTACTTGTTTCCTTAACAAGTACACAAATGCTCTTGTGCCCTCGTTCTACCAGAATTGATGTCAATTAACTGCTGAAGTCATAGCTTTAATACTCTCCAATAAGAAAGGATATGAATGGATTGAGTTTACATTGAGTGACTTTTCAGGATTGAACTTCCTAGATGAGATAAAGTCGAGTATTGCTCTCAGATTCACCCCCATTACTTTTTTATTTCTTGGTTATTATTTAGTTATACATGATAGCAGAATCCATTTTGATATGATTATACAAGCATGGAATACATCTTATTCTAGTTAGAATCCCATTCTTATGGATGTTCATGATCGACCCCTATTACTTTTTCCCCCTCCTGTGAGGTCTCTTGTCTTTGAATTCTCCATCAAGCTTTTTAACAGACAATATACTTCAGCACTTTCTGAGGAAAATAACAACAACAACAGCAAAGAAATAAACAATGCCCTTCTTTCCCCCACAAAGGTAGTTAAGCCTTCCATTTAATATGAAATCAAGTGGAGACATCCGGGCTTTGTTATCAAAAAAGAAAAGTTTTATTTTTCAAATTACTAACTACTGATCAGTCTTGGGCTGAGGATTCACTTGCCTTTGTGTCATCTTGAGAATTCAGTCTCAATCCCCCACAGCCAGGTCTAATGCAGCATCATTCCCTGTCTATTAGTGTTTATCTGCATGAGCCTCAGAAAAGTTGTTTACATCTAATGTTGAACCACCCTTCGCCACATTAAGTTTATATTTGGAAGCATGTTTTTTATAATAAAGATCATCTTTATCCTATTTGTCTTTAGTAAACTATAATAATTCAGCAATAGGTGAAAATGTTTCAAGGCTATGAAGGGCTTTGAAGCTGAATGTTTTCTATTATCAGTTCCCTGTACAGTAAGCACATTAAAAATGAGAAAAGAAATGCCCATACCAAGAATGAAGAAGTTGGAGGATCTCTCCTCTTACTTTCAACTTCTTAGCAACTACTAAGAAGGAATGAAGGAATGAAGTACCTAAAAGACACCAACCCATAATGAAAGGGAGAAAAGCACTGGTTTTATTTTCCTCCAAAGATTCCACAAGGGGTTGAGGGGTGGCTTTTTTGGGGGGTCTTTGTTTTATTTTATTTTATTTTTCATACAGTATGTTTATTTGGAAATTTCTTGTAGCACTTCAATACCTGGAAAATCTCAAGAAGTTGGCTGACTACAATAACAGCTCTGATTTGACACCCAATTCTTACTAGAAGTGTACATGATAATCACAGTAAGCTCCTGATGAGGATTATGCAGGTCCCAGAGGAAATTAGAGCCCAGTGAGCCACAGGAGTCAGACCAGAGTTGAACCAGATTTGTAAGTTACCATAGATAGGGCTGCTGGAGTGGAGAGAAAGAGAAAGCTAGCCCTGCAATGCAACCACTGCAGTGATTGCTAAATACAGTACTCTGCTGGCCTGTAAGGAAGAATGGTTATATTATCAGAGTCACTCTCTCCATGGATGGGTGAGATTCCAAGTTAGTCCAGCTTTCTGTCAATCCAGTTTTAAACTTTTGGTATTTACAACTATCTCTAATATTGTGAGATTCCAGATGGCATAATTAAGTGGTTTCCCAGTCAATGAAATATGAGCACTTCACAAAGGACTGATATGTAGAAGGGCTGGTTTCTTAAAAAGGGAGATGATGAGGGAAAAAAGAAGAAGAAGAAGAAGAAGAAGAAGAAGAAGAGAGAAAAATAAGGGAAAGAAGAAAGAAAAGAAAAGAAAGTATAGCCATTCCTCTTAATTCATTTCAAACCAAGCCCTGCAGACAACAAAGAGAATGAAGCTTTTAACTGATCAAAGATGTCATTTCCATGACAGAAGAATCTCGAACTCTATCCTTACACTGAGATATATACTATTCAGGTAGAATCAGATCCATCTCTACTTTGATATTTGTAAGAACAACATGCTAGAGTACTTCCTGATGATCTCCAAACTTTAACATATTCTATAGGAAGGATCCATAATGCTACAAAATTGAAGTAGATAAACAACCATTAAGTTCCTCTTAGAAGATTTTAAATTTTTACAAAAATAACCATTTATACATATCAGATGCTTATAAGGCTAGGAGCTTATATGAGCAAATGGCTAACCTAATTTGCATATATTGTCTAACTTAATCCTTACAGCTATCTTATAGGTAAATATGATTATGAATTCAATTTCACAGATGAGGAACCTGAGGCATAAAGAGCTTAAACAAATACCTAGCTGTTAATTGGAAGCCTGAGTTCTTAACCTCTATGCCATGTTGTCTATAAGTCACAACTTATTCATTTCTTTAACTTCTGACTCTTGGTGTCTTTATGCAACCATCAGATCTATGGAACATACCTCAAATGTTCTGTGTCAAAGCTAAATATTGCCAACATAGCTAACCTTCTGACACCGCGTTTGTGTTCTAGTACCAGGTCCATTCCTGAGCTTCTATCCAGAATGTGGTCCTATAAGCAAAGAATGCTTTGAATCCTTTCTCTAACAATCAGTCCTTTACCTTTTAAAAAATCGTGGAACTTGACAACTATTTTAACAGCTATTTTAAGGTATTTAAAAGATTTAATTGCAACTCATTATATTTGCCTCCTAATGTATTTCTAAAATTCATTTCTCCTGAAAGTTGTTAAAAAGTAACTTTTTAGAGTTTTTAATCTGGAAAAGTGACTTTTGGTAAACATACCACTTTTTCCATCATTAATGAGCTTCAAAGTGCTTTAAAATGTACAAAGTAATTAAACGATAGTACAATTGAAAAATTCTAAATGTCTAAAATTACAGGTCTACAGAAACTATAAATCCTAATCTCTCAATCCATAAAAGGGAACAAGGTTACAGCCTTTGTGGTAGGATCATTACTGGCCATAAAGTGGCTGGTTCTGTGTATGATGTAGACCACAGATCACTTTGCTTCAACATCAGCTGCCCCCAGACCTGCCTCAGCACTAGGGCTATCTTCATTCTCTAAGTCACAGTTGCTTCAAAATTCTGTATTCTTCCTTCTTTGGTATCCTTCTTGACCTCCATACACACATACCAAATCTTATTTTTTCTTTAAGTAGTTTTGTCTGACAGGACATAGGTCAGAGGCAAGCTAGTAGGGATGGAGTAGTGAAGTCCTCCAGAGGTCTCTAAGGAAATCTTATCTGCTGAATTGAATTAATGTCCACTTGTATTCTGGACATATGCCCAGAAGCTAGTGGACAGTGAGGCCTTTTATATGTAATACAATTCCCAAAAACAAAAAGCAAAAACTAAAAAGAAATGTTTGGAAAGCAAGGGCAATCATAACAATGTATTGTACTCAACCCTGTATTTGATTCTGAAAACATTTTTCCCATTTTCTATTATTAATCAAAAATTTTTTTTTCAGTTTAATTTTAACCATTCTCTTTTCCTGTAACAATGTATGCAATAAAACCATCCTTTGAGCTGGGGAATAGCTCCATGGTAACAGATTCTCAAACATCAGTACAGGATGGAGCTTTCAGTGTGTGATCACAGTTTTGAAAAGGAAGAGGAGGGAAAATGATGAAACCCACATTGGGGTTCGCTCCCTCCTTGAGATAACATCCTGAGAAGAAGAAATCAACAATCTTGTGAGGTTAGGGGGGGGGGGGTGGGAGGGGAGGAAAATGGAGTCAAGTGACAGCACAAGCTTAAAATGTTAATAAGCTAGTTATGGAATTACAAGGTTTGAAATAAATCCTGTATTTCAGCTCCCTAAAGAAATGAAAAATGCATTTCCTATTCAATAGAGCAGAAAAGAACTCACACCCTGATGCCACCCTTTGCAGCAGATAATGAAATAGGTCTTTTATTCATCTACTCGATATTCATTGGGGGTCACTCTGTGCCTACTCCCCATGGTAGGCACTGTGCTAGGGTCCAGGTTCATTTATTTCATAGGATAAATCTTGGTGAAAATGTATATACATGGAATGAATTAGATGTTACCATCTCAAACAGTCAGCTGCACTAGAAGATGGACATAAATGTTTCATCTGTATGCTACCAATGGGAATGCATCTTCTTATCCATTTTCTAATCACTATTATGAAAAACTGTCAAGCCCCCTGTTCTATAAAAACTTCATGTTTTACCTGCCATATTCAACTGAACTTCATGGATTTGGAGTAACTGGGTTTAAAG
>JAJEJO010037966.1:0-11909 GCA_020662805.1 Glaucomys volans
AAAAAAAAGAAAATATTTTTCACAGAAAATAAATCAACATGCAACTAAACTTGTATATATGTTGCTTATAATCACTGTGAATCATATGATCTAGGATTTGGTTATTATTTTGAAATAGGAGCATTCTGTTTACAAATTCACTAAGAACTGTTTCTATAAGGAAATAGATATTTTAAAAAACAAGAACAACAAAATGCCTTGCTGATTCACCATGAAATAAAAATCCCCAATTTTTTGATAGATTATTTCAAGCTACTTGTTACATGATATTCCTTTGTAAATCTATTAAGAGTTAATAGATTCTCATTTTTATTTTTCTTCCTTTGGTCTGAAGGGAAAAGGCATCATTTCTTTCTTTCATGATTTTCTTTTTTTCATGACTTGCAGGGATAATATCCAGTACTGCACTCGCCAGAACTTGGCCTTGTAACTCCTGTTACCACTGACTAACAACTAGACTGACTCTGAGTAAGAATGAAAGCCTTAAAGTGTTGGACTACAAAATACTTTTCTTTAAAATACTTGTGAAATGGCTATAAGCAGTTGACTCTTAACCTTGGCAAGCCTCACACTGTGTAAAGTTCAAGTGATGGTTGACCTTCTCTAGACTCCCACCCACTTCCATAGATTACCTGTGTCCCTGTGCTTCCTCTAAATCATAGTTGGACGCACTTTTCATTTTCTCTGACCCAAGAGAAAAAGCACTTATTGATGATAATTCCTTAAATAGTATAATTTATAGTTTTATAGCTTGTCTAAATAAATTAAAAGAACACTTGACTGAAAATGCTGCCAGGAGCCTATTGTGTAAATATACATATTTTATAAAATAACCTTGAAATTGACATGTGTTTAGTCAGATTGTGTTAAATTTAATCTTTTCTTTTATTTGAAAATTCCTTTTACAATAGTTAATTCTGTGATATCTGATTCTGCCACTAAGAGACACATTTCTTTGGTATCCTAATACCAATGAAATGTTAGTAAGCTAGAACTTTGGGGGTAGGCAGCTTCTATGTTCTTTCATAACCACTCTCATGGGTATTTTTCTTGACTAATAGACCTTTGATACTTATAGCCAAATATCAATCTTATAAAGCAATGTTTGATTATACTGTGTATAAAATAAAACTGTCGAGATTTGGTGATCAATTTTCCAAGATGAACTCCCTTCAGAAAGTTATTGTTCAGTGCTCTTATTTACTATGTACTTAGACAATGCAACTTTTCTGAAATATTTTTGTAGCACATTTTTGTATTTTTGTCCTTTGAAAAGGCTGTGGTGTCATTGATCTGGGACTAAATGGCAGATTTAAAACTGCTGTTAGCTTTGTAAATCAAGATATAGGAGTTCTTGCCCTGACATTGTCATTCATCTGCAGCTGGACCTGGAATCCATTGATCTTCTAGCTACCATTTATTCTCTTCACAATTCACAAAAGAAATCTGGGAAATTTAGTGCATGCTATTACTAATCCTGTATCAGGAGATGATTCGGATTTCACCAAAATTAAAATGATTTTTCCACAGAAATGATGGTATGAGTCGAAGACACATCACTCTGAAACTGGAAGACTCTGACCACTTACAGCTTCACAGTGGCTTACTCAGCTGGACTCCAGGTTACTACTCTTTACTTTGCTCATAATTGGAGGGTGCAGGGTTGGTTTTGTTTTGTTTTGTTTTGTTTTTTGTTTTGTTTTGTTTTGTTTTGTTTTGTTTTGTTTTGTTTCAAATATTGGGAAATGGCCATTCTCATGACTGTTGAATGTCTCTGTGTGGGGAAGGTATAACAACCCAGTGAAAAAACCCACATAAAAAGTATTCAGTGTCACCAAGCCAGATAAGGGAGTGGTGAGAAGTTCAAGGAGAAGCCAACCCTACCAAATGCTGCATTTCTGTCTGACTTCTCATCCTCTTTATAGGTGCCTGGGGCTGTATGGACAGTCTCCTTCCTTGTCTCTCAACCTGGAGTGGGAGGGAGAAAGGAGAGAGAACTTCAGGCAGGCTCTCACTTGCTCAGCAGTCAATGAGAACATGGTAGAGCCCTTAAGATAACCTGGGTTTTTTTCTTTGGAAAACATCAGGTGACCATGGGTTCTCTTGCCAGAAACAGTTGTGCTGCTCTTATAGACTCTCCTTGGTTGTAGTCCCTTGGCGACAGAGAACTGAGGAACTGCAAGGAACTGCAAAGAACTGACAGTACAAACAGTAAATAAAGTTAACAAGATAGTAACAAGAGTAAGCAAAGATAAATTGTCTTGGTTACTCCCAACCTATTTCCTGTACAGGGTCCATTAAGAATTAAGAGGAACAATAGCAACCATAAGAGAGAGGGAATGGGAAGGAGAAAAAGAGGAAGAAAGGAAAGAGGAGAAGGAGGGAGGATAGAGAAGAGAGAAAGGGTAATGAAAGTAAGGAGATTCTGAGAGCTAATGCCAAACTTCTTCCTGGCTTCCCCAACCCTTGGATCTCCCTGAAGCAAAGGAAGGTCTCTGATGATAATGTCCCTACAGAACATCTTGCTTAATCCTATTGTATAGTCAGGAGGTTACTTAATCACAGCCTCCCTTCTGAAATATCTCAGAATGAACTCAGACTCCTAGGACAGAGCCTGATAACTAAGTAAGATGAACCATGCCCATCTGCTAGGAATCTTAGACTACTAAACAAACCTCTTGGACTTGGTGTCATTTGTTTCCCTATTAAATATTTTGATTTGGTTGAAGGCTTCTGCCTGGCTCTCCTTGTTTCTAGCTGGTGATTGTCTAATACTCCAGCCCCATCCTGTAAACCTGCTATTCTCTACTCTTAACCAGAGGATGAGACTCTGCAGTCTTCACCTTGCTCATATAATTTATCCTGCTGTATTGAGCCTCAAAAATATAAATGGAATTCTAACAGAACAAAACAAAAGATTAGTTGATCTGGGTGCAGTCTCTGATGATAATGTCCCTATAATTTATACTGCTGTATTGAGCCTCAAAAATATAAATGGAATTCTTACAGAACAAAACAAAAGATTAGTTGATCTGGGTGCAGTTGTGCCCCAGCCACTCAAGAGGCTGAGGCAAAAGGGTTCCAAGTTTAAGGCTAGTCCAGGCAACTTAGTAAGACCCTGTCTCAAAATAAAAGATAGAAAGGTAAAAGAGGGCTGGATATTTAGCTCAATGGTAGAGCATCCCTGAATTCAATCTCCAGTAACACAAAAAGTAAGCAAACAAAAATACCTAATTGAAAAACCAAATTCAGTAGCACAGCACATTAAAAGAATCATATGCCTTTACCAAGTGGGATTTATCTCTGGAATGCAGGGATGGTACAATATAAAAAAATCCATGGGATGCACTATATTGAGAGAGCAACAGATGAAAATCACCTGATCATCTCAACTGACAGAAAAAACATTAGATAAAATTAAACACTTTCCCATGAAAAGACACATAACAAACTAGCAACTGATGGTGATCATGCAGGGGACAGGTACACTTATACATCATTGGTGAGATTGCAAATTAGTGCAACCACTCTGGAAAGCAATATGGAAATTCCTCAAAAAACTAGGAATGGAACCACCATTTGATCCAGTTATCCCACTCCTCGGTATGTATCCAAAGGATACACACACACACACACACACACACATACACACACAATGGAATATTACTCAGCCATAAAGAAGAATGACTTTATGACATTCACCAGTAAATGGATTGATATGTAGACTATCATGGCAAGTGAAGTAAGCCCATCCCCAAAAGCCAAAGGTCAAATGTTGTCTCTAATATGTGATGCTAACCCACAAAAGCTGGGTGGGGTGGGGAATAGCAATTCATTGCATTAGACAAAGGGGAATGAAAGGAAAGGAGGGGGGATAAAAATAGTAAAGACAGTTAAATGAATCTGACATAACTTTTCTATGTACATATATGAATACACCATAGTAAGTCTCAACATCATGTACATCCACAAGACTGGGGTCCTAATTAGAATAAGATATACTCCATGCTTGTATAAATACATCAAAATAGATTCTACTGTCATGTATAACTAAAACGAACAAATAATAAAAAAAGGAAAGGAAAAAATGCACTAGCAACTGAAGAAAATAACCCCAACATTATAAAGGTCATACATAAAAAGACTTCTGATGACATCATGCTCAGTGGTGAAAATCTGAAAGATTTTCCTCCAGAATAAAGCAAGAATACTACCTCTAACCACTTGTATTCAATGATGTCAAGAACTTGCAGCCAAGCTGGGCATGGTGGTGCATGCCTGTAATCCCAGCAGCTCAGGAAGCTGAAGCAGGAGGATGACAAGTTCAAAGTCAGCCTCAGCAAAAGTGAGGTGCTTAGCAACCCAGTGAGACCCTGTCTCTAAATAAAATACAAAATAGGGTTGGGGATGTGGCTCAGTGGTTGAGTGTTCCTAAGTTTAATCCCCAGTACCACCCCCCCACCAAAAAACCAAAAACTTATACCCTGAGCAGTTAACCAAGAAAAAAAATTAAGACATACAAATTGGAAAGGAAAAAGTAAAATTACTTTACTTCCCTTTAGAGATGATATGATCTTATACATAGAAAACCCTAAAAAGAGTTTGAAAATAAGAATGAACAACTGGTAGAATAAACAAATTCAGCAAAGTTTCAGGATGTAAACTCAATATGAAAACATTTATTGTGTTTCTATAAACAATGGGCAATTTGAAAAGGAAATTATGAAACAGTCCCACTTTCAACACCATAAAAAAATAACTTTAAGAATAAAAAACTAATAAGGTGGTATTTGCAGGAAAATGGGTGGAACTGGAGACCATCATGTAAAGCAAAATAAGTCAAATTCAGAAGTTTAAGGGTCTTATGTTTTCTCTCATATATGGAAGCTACAGAAAAAAAAGGGAAAATGAAGTGGGGATGGATCTCCTAAAAATCAAAGGGAAGTCAGTAAAGGAAAGGGACTAACATTGGGAGGTAGGAAGGAAAGGGGGAAGTTCTAGAGAGCAATATTGAACAAATTATATTGTTGTATTGTGTGCATGTACAAATATGTAACAACAAATCCCACTAGTACATACAACTGTTGGGATCAGCAACTGAATTATGGGTCTTGCACTGTCCTGTGACAGAGGTGATCTCTCTTAGGAACTCTTAGCCCAAAGGTATAGATTTGAGACTGCCTAGTTGCTATGGTGATGCCCTATTCAATAGGTGGTTCTGTGCCAGCCATGGAGCTATTCAGTTCTTGACCTTGAGGTTCAGATATCAGCTGCTTGGGGATAGAAAGTTATTGGCACAAGCTGATGCTCATACTCATGACCTTGGTTCTGCTTACTTTGAAGAAACTTTCTCACAATAAATCCTTTTGATGTTATACCTATATAATAAATGTGCTGAGCTTGTTGTGTGTCACCGCCTCCCTACCAGGTTTTAGTCAACCACTGAGACCCAGTTTTTTCTCTATTTGTGTGTCTGTCTTTTCTCCACCACTCAGTGCCCAGTTCTGAATTATTGGCCGTGTAGGTTAAGGCATACAACTATAATGTGGCAAATAAACCAATAAGGTGAAAATTTTGTATGCTGGAAATTAAAAAACCATGGATAAAAAAAATGAAAGAGACACACATAAATAAAAAGACATCCTCTGTCCACGGACTAGAAGATTTAGTGTTGTTAAAATGTCCATAATACCTAAAGTAATCCACAGATTCAACGCAATCTATCCCAAAATTCCAATCGCATTTTTTTCTATTTCTGAAAAATTCATAGGGAATCTTAAAGGACTCTGAATAACCAAAACAATCCCAAGAAAGAAGAACTAAGCTGAAGGCCTCACACTTCATGATTTCAAACTATAAAGCTACATTAATCAATATAGTATGGTAGTGGCATAAATAAGATATACAGACCAACAGGCAATAAAGGTTCGGAAATAAACACTCACATACATGGTCAAATTATCTTCTATGGGAGCACCAAGACTACTTGCAAAAGAATGAAGTTGGATTCTTACCTTTTACCACATATAAAAATCAATTTAAAGTGGTTTAAAGGCCTAATGATAAGACCTGAAATTATATAAACACTCCAAGAAAACATAGAAGAGATGCTTCCTGAAATTGGATTTGACAATTGGTTCCTGGACATGACACCAAAAGCACATACAATGAAAGCAAAAATTGACAAATGGGACTACATCAAGTTTTAAAACTTCTACATAATAAAGGAAATAACCAACAGAATGAAAGGCAGCCTACATAATGGAAGAAAATATTTGTAAACCATATATCTGGTAAGGGGTTAAGACCTTAAAGAACTCTTTTTGTATTTTTTTAATTGGTTCTTTTTAATTATACATGACAGTAGAACCAATTTTGATATAATTATACAGCATGGAGTATATCTTTTTTTTCACATTGTAGATTCACACGATTCATATAATCTTACATATACATAGGGTAATACTGTCTCAGTCTACTATCTTTCCTTCCCCCACCTCCTCCCTTCCCATTTTCCTCTACACCATCCAAATTTCCATTCTTCTCTTGTCTGCCCCCCTACCCCACCATTATGTATCATCATCCACTTATCAGAGGAAACATTTGGCCTTTGGTTTTTTGGGCTTGGCTTATTTCACTTAGCATGATATTCTCCAACTCCACCCATTTACCAGCCAATGCCATAATTTTATTCTTCTTTATGGCTGAGTAATATTCTATTGTGTATATATACACAATTTCTTTATCCATTCATCAACTGAAGGGCACCTAGGTTGGTTCCACAATCTAGCTATTGTGAACTGAGCAGCTATAAACATTGATGGGGCTGCTTCACTGTAGTATGCTGATTTTAAGTCCTTTAGGTATAAACCGAGGAGTGGGATAGCTGGGTCAAATGGTGGGTCCAGAAAGCTTTTACTCAGCAAAAGAAACAATCAATAATGTGAAAAGAGAGCCTACAGAGTGGGAAAAATCTTTTCCACACACACTTCAGACAGAGGACTGATCTCCAAAATTTATAAAGAACTTAAAAAACTTTATACCAAAAATACAAAGAACCCAATCAATAAATGGGTCAAGGAACTGGGCAGACACTTCACAAAAGATGATATACAGGTGATCAACAAATATATGAAAAAGTGCTCGTAATCTCTAGTAATTAGAGATCACTCATACATTGCTGGTGTAGTTGCAAATTAGTGCAGCCATTTTGGAAAGCAGTATGGAGATTCCATAAAGAACTCTTAAACTCAATATAAAAAAACTGAAAAATCTTGATTAAAAAATATGCAAAATACTTAAATAGACATTTCTCAAAAAAAGATACCCAAATGACCAACAAGTATATGAAAAGATGTTCAACGCCTCCAATCATTAGGAAATGCAAATACAAACTACAATGAAATAGCATTTCACACCTAGGAGAGTGGCCGCTCTCAATAAAACAAACAGAAAACAATATAAGTACTGGTGAGGATGTGCACCCCCGTAGGAATATGAAATGGTATGGCCACTATGAAAAGCAGTATAAAGGTTCCTCAACACATTAAAAAGAGAATTTGTCTAGCCTGACATGGTGATATATGCCTGTAATTCCAGCTACTCAGGGCGCTGAGCAGGAGGACCCCAAGTTCCAGGCCAGCCTCAACAACTTAGCAAGGCCTTCTCAAAATAAAAAGGACTCAAAATAAAAAATAAAAAAATAGTTCAGTGGTAAAGTGCCCCTGGGTTCAATTCCCAGTACCAGAAAATATAGATAGATAGAGAGTCTATAATCCAGAATCCTACTCTACATATATGTATCTATATTCCATTAACCCTGTACCACGCCCTGCAATTTTTTGCCTTCCTTTGTCTGTCAGGTTTTCAAAAAGCAATCAACATTTACATTCTGCTTCCATTTCCCTCACCAAGGTCAACAATGACTCTATACTGTCAAATCTAATGAACATATTTAAGTCTTTATTGGAAAAATTATTCCTTTGATTTCTTCCCACCTTTCCTTTGTAACTACTGTCATCTCTATTACTCTTAAAATATCGGTGCTCCAAGGGTCCATTTGCAGCCCACACAGGCTTTACACTGTGTGATTTCAGCCACCCTTGTAGCCTTAACAATCACCTACATGAAGATGAGTCCCTAATCTATACCTCTGACTGAAACTTCTCCCCAAAGCTTCAGGCACATATGTCTAATTTCTTATAAGTACATGCACTAACCAAATTTCTCACTCAACATTTCCACCTGGATACCCTATGGGAAAATTAGATTCACAATGTTCAAAGTAACTCAGCAAATTTCATACAAAGCTTTTCCTTTCTGTAGAAACAACCTCCATCCGATTAGGTAAGCTAAAAGTCTGAGAGTTACCTTTGAATCTTCGAGCTTTTTTACCCTAATCTCTCTTCTAAGTGCATTACATGTACCTAATTCTTTTTTTTAAAACAAAACAAAACAAAACACACCAAGAATCCTTTATTTTCTTATAACTTACTGTCATGTCAGGGTCTGGGTTTCTCAGTGGCTTCTGAACAGTGGCAAATCTCTCACTCAAAACCAAAGCAAAACACCAGTGGAAAAATTAAGGAGTTAAAAATATAGTAAATATGACTAAGATATAAAATGATCTGCATCTAATTTCTATATCATTGCATACACCAGAAACTTACATAGTAGATTTCTTGGGCTAAAGGAAGAATATTGGTAGTTGAAATTGTCATCTTAATTTTAAAATAAAATATACCATTTTCAGAATAAAAATGGGACAACTGATTGTACAATACAGAATGAAATAAGACTTCATTGAAACCAAAAAATATTTTGAATAAAATTTGGATGCTGATCTGTGGCAGAAAACTACAAAAGTAATATATGTAGTATTTCCAGAAAGTAAGACACAGTTCTCAAAAATTCTAAAGCAGCTCATATTCCACTATAAGCTTCTGAAGGAGAAATCTTGCTGGTTTCTCCTGATTTTGACAGCCTGTCCTATTCAGCAAATACAAAACATGAAAACTACCATAGGTATTGTTTGCATGTACAAATATATAAGAACAATTCCATTGTTGTGTATAATTATAATGCACCAATTTAAAAAAAAAAGAAAAAAAAACAGCAAAAAAGAGAAAAGAAAACTACCATAGGAATCACCTAATTCTGATAATGAGACCTCTTTACTATTTTTCAGAATTGATCGTGCTACTTTCTGCTTAAAGCTTTCCAAAGGCTTTCCATTGTCCTTAGTATCAAATGACTATTCCACAGTTCCACATAATGTACCATCTGTCCTTCTCCTATAGCTTGGCCCTTCTTCCACTGGGTTCTAGATACATTGTGTTTCTTCTGTTTCCCGAACACTCCAGCTCATTCATATCTCCAAGGTTGTGCCACTTGAGGTTTCCTCTTCCTGGAACTGTCCCTGCCAGTTTTTTTCAAGGCTGGCTCCTCTCTCATATCCATTTCTCAACACAAAAGCCACCTCTGAGAGCCCTTTCTAACCACTAATCCACCTAATTCTGACCCACCTCTCTCAACAAGTAGATCCTTTTAAATACATCATCCTTTATTTTCTTCATGGCATTTTCCATGGTTTGAATTATTTGATTTGTGTATTTGCTTATCAGCTATCACCTCTATTAGAATACACACCTATAATTTTAGAAATGTGTTTGTTTAACCTGCCTTTGGTCCATCTCCCTACTAGAATTTAAATTTTATGAAAATCGGGTTCTTGTACACATGTTATATAGCCAATTCCAGTCTCCTTCAGCTGGTCATGTATTTTTTTCCCCTTACCTTGCTGATCCAATTCCACAAATGTTCCAGCATGCGTTACACTTCAACTAAAATATGATGAGGACCAAACAAAATAAAACAATTCCCATTCACATTTCTGAGAGAAGAGTGGTGCTCTCAGTTCTGAGTGATGCTAAGAGTATCATCATCCTCATGATGGTACTGCCATGCTCATAGGAATATTCAGTATTTATTAGGCCCCTACTATATTAAAGGCTATGTGTTACATTGGTGAAGTCAGCCCTATCTCTGACCTAGAAGAGCTCACACTTTCATCAGGAAAGACACAAGCAACTGTAAGTATGATAATCAAATATCTCAAATAATCGGGGACAATTCTAATAGTGCTAGGTCATGTGTCTTCATTTGTGATTCAGACTAGCTTGACTTGTAACGATAAATTTAGCATGATAAATAGTTGTATGTTGTTTGTATGAACAAATTTGTTGGGAATATAGAAGAAGCAATTAACTCTGATGGTAGGATCAAGGGAAACCTCACAATTGATTAGTCAGTTGGATCTTGATATAAATATAGGATATTTTTCCAAATGTAGAAGATCATTCAAATCAAAGAGAAAAAATATGAGCAAATGAAGACAGATGGATTGTGAACAAGGGGTGGGAGAACCCACGAAGATACAGGCTACAGAATGATAGAGCTTGTGGCAAAGAGCCTTGAATGTTAGGGTAAGAAATATTGATTTCCTTTTCTCCCTGCAATTCACTGGTTCCATAAACCTGTGCCAAACTGGGTGATTAAAAATCACCTGGAAAACTTGCTTAAATGAATATTCTCTGAGTCAAATCTGGATAATGAGATTAAGGGTATTTTCATTTTTTTCTCTTTTTATTATTGGTGCATACTAATTATACCAAATAATGGGTATCATTGTGGCATTTTTTAATTGGTCCCTAAAAATCTTCCCAGGAAATTCACATGATCAGCTTCTCTTGGAACTGTAACTTCAGAAAAATGGGGTAACAAAGATGTAAAACTGGTAGATTTGACCTTAGAGACTTCCTAAATAGGGCAGGAAGTCAACTTGTTACCCACATCTATTGGAGCATGGATGCTGCATTTAGTCTTGGTGCTGCTACCCATTGCCCAATGTGCTTGGGCAGTCAGTGTCCACTGGGCCTCCTGTCTTCTCTCATCCTCTCCCCCAGATGCCTGGTACATATAGCTGGACCTCTGTCTCAATGTCAGCATCAGTAATCTAGTCTGACTAAATCTAGAAGCTTCTGCAAAAACCTTGAACTGCTTGGCTGGCAGTTCTCTACCAAATCTTAACATTCTCTTTTCTGTGGGGCTGACTCCTACTTGTTAGTGAGCATCTTAATCCAAAACAGAGAGACACAGGTCCTTGCCAGAATCATCTGCACTGTGAAAATAAAGGCTTTCAGTGAGAAGCTGACATAATTGGATCTATGTTTCAGCAAGATGTGTTACAAAAAAACTAGAAGAAATGGCAGGAAAACATTTAGAAGGCTATTGTAGTAGTTTGGGAAAAGAATTTTGAAAAGCAGTGGCAGAGAGAATGGAGAGGAAAGAACTGAAAACTTGATCACAGATTACAGGCAGAGAGGACAGAAGCAAAGATGTCACCAAGGTATCTAGCTCTGTGAAGTGATTTATTAGCTGGATCAGACGTTATGCTTCTGTATCTTACTTGCCTGGTTTTTAACTGTACTCAAAGATTTCATGCATGGGGAAGCACCATTATTACTTTATGTCACTCTGTGTCACAGTCCATCTGTATAAAGCACTCTAAGTTCCATGACATCAAATATTTTTCCCTTAGCTTGACCAGTTTTCTCTATCACAAAAACCAAAAATGCCTAAAATGTGCAAAGCAATCATTTTCAACCCCCCAAAATAATGCTATGATTCTTACCCCAAAGCATTATCCCCTGAAATGTTATTTTAGAAAAATAAAAAATATATATAGTTTATCTTAGAGGTGAGACTCTTTCTATTCAAGTCTACTAACATGAAAATAAAATAATAAAAAAATAGCGGCAGGCTATCAGTTATTTTGCTGCCTTTTCCCCCCACATAAGCATTCCAGCTTCATTTAACAAAGCTACTTCTGACTAATTTGAACAGCTGTG
>JAJEJO010037968.1:0-10024 GCA_020662805.1 Glaucomys volans
CCTAGGATCATAGAAGACACCGGCAATAATGGTGTATGAATGAAAATTCAGAACAGGGGAGCATGTGGGTTCCTCATTGGGTTAGGTGAAGTATGACCTGGTAACCCTCACACCAACTCTGGTGTGATGTCAAAACATTCAATAAATGTCCAACAGGAGACAGTTGGATTCTGGGATTTAGGACTTCTCAGGAAAAGTAAGGAGATTCTACTCTCACCATTATGGAGAGGAGGGAGGAAGACACTAACCATTTAGGAAGGAACCTAGCAGATTTTTGACAATGAAATAGAGACTTTCTATGCCCAGGCCACAGGCCAGGCCCTACCACCTCTTTGCTGCCTACTATTACAGTGCCCACATCAATTTTCTTGATGCAATTTTCAAATGGGACCTTCCATTCACACTTCAATGCAGAACATTTTCATAACATGACATCACTGATGGGGAAACTCTCCTGATATACCTAATGAGTGTCTGAGAAAAGGCCCTCTGTCACATTTCCAAGGACAACTTAATCAGCCCCTCAAGATACAGATTACAGTTCAGTGTCACAAAACTTTGCAAAACCATCCACCAAGCAGGTGAAACTCAGGTATGAAACAAATGCCTGATGAGGACAGGTTGAACCTAGGCCTCAAATGATACAGGGGCACCAGACTTGAGATGAACCCTGTGACTGCTGAATGATATCAGCTGATGTAAAAATCATGTATTCAGTGACAATTTACACAAGTCTTTAATAAATGATGCATATAAACATGCAAAGCACAACACACTAAGTACAGCCAGGGCCACCTGCAGCTGTGTTTAGTTGACATCTCTTGACTTTCAAGTTGATATTGGGGATGTGGGGCAAAGGTGATGTTATATTCCCAATTCTTTGCCAGAGAGCCTTTAGGGCACCCCAGAAACCCTCTCCTCCACAAACCCTCTGCAGGTGATATCTTGAATGCCATTTCTTGTTGAAAGGGTACAATTAAATCCCAATATATGCTAAAACTGAATTTAAAATGAAAAAATGTGAAGAATAAATTTCAGAACCTGGTGAGCATTTTCATCTTGTACAATTTGGTGATTCAATCCACTTGCCAGCATACTCAGGGAACAGTTAAAATGTCTACATTGCTCAGAGTTGTCTCATTTTCAGCAATACTGCCTCTTAAGAAATCCAGGACTCTGAGGAAATACTTTGGCAAGCACAAAGATGCTTGCTGAATGCTCTCTTTAGAATGGGCTTCCAATTACATCTGACACTTATCCAAAGATTATGTGTTCAGTTGATTGATCAGAGGAGTAAAAGTTGAGGCATTGTAAGGTTGGCATGATCTTAATAGGCTCTTGAATGCAGATGACTGCATGCTCTGAAGACCTGATTATGGGATATGCTTTGCAAAAAAATCAACACAAAATCCATCAATTAATTTACGTCAAATACTCTATATCAAATTTATGGACAATCAGTGATACATTCTTTTTTGCAGTTCAAATCCCAGTCTAGGTAGGAATGAGGAGAAATAAATTTATCCCTGATCCTTGAAGGATTAGGGTGCTGTAACTGCTCAATGAACAGACAATTATCTGAGGGAACCATGGAGGCATGTGTCCTTAAGAGAAGTTGGCATTAGAAGGAATTGGTATATTTTCTGATCATTGTGATCACAGGAAATTGAGGGACTCTTTCACACCTGAAACCCAAAGAATTATAACAACTGCTCACACCTCTCTCATTTGTTTTCATTCCTCCCAGGCTGTTCCTTGAGGTTAACTTAACCATTTGGGACAAATGCATATCCCAGTGGATGTGCTGGATCTTACTTTTCCCTTCAGCTATGTGGGAGCTTGGACCATTTGAATTTCCCGGGCAAAGTCTACTTCTCTGAGTGAAGGAATATCCCAGACCCTTCATGAGGCACAGTCTGTAAATATGTGCAGGGAATGGAAATAAGTTATGAATTACTAAATATGTGAACATATGACTATGGTGTGTTCAGGGATATATAATCACCATTCAGTTTTCAAACATGGAAAAATTATGAATGCAGAAATTCCTCTCAACATTCTATGCAGTGAGATTATTTGCAGAACATCCTGTCCATTGAACTCTCAGTCTTCAACTTCTCCCCAAAATGCTGCTACCCTGGTGTTATCCCACTAAGGAAATGCCTAAATGTTTACCAGTTCTCCTGGGTTATGAGATTCAAAGGGAGGAGGGTACACTATGTAGAATGGAAAGGGCTGGCATACAATGTTTTGTCTGGATGGGTGTGGAATGTTCTGTTTCATGTCGGACAGTTCAGGTTTTATTCAAAACAGAGTTTCCTGCTGGGCTTTGAGAAATCTCAGTTTCTATGAAAGAGTTGGTGCCAAAGCAGATGTACAGCACATAATGTTTGCCATCACAGAAAACCCATAAGACAGCACAATGGTGTCTCAATTTCCATGGAAACTGGATCTCTTCAAGTCCTGGTTGTTACAGAGGCACACTCAAAAAAGGGCTGGCCTAGCTGTGCTAGTTTAGAGGGAGGCTTAAGCAAGTAAATCCCAGTGGTCTTTTGTTTGCCAAGAAAGAAATCCTACTCTCTAAGTACAGGAGAAGAGGAATAAGCATGTGTTGTGGCCAGGGCCCCTCTGCCTTGGGTACATCTGACTCCATCCAAGAAAAGGGTGCCTGCTGAAGCCTATCAGGCCATCATATGGCCATGACCAAGAGTGGCCAAGGTGCTTACTTGGTAGCAGGGGGCAGCATGATATCCTGAAAATGGGGACTATGCTGCAGTCAATTGGTCCCCACCGGGGTTAGTGGGACAGAGAGTATTGCAGGGGTCCACAAGGATGCATGGGACAAATCAGGCCTAGCCCAAGAGCTAGGGCCATGGCGCAATGATAACACTTTTCCTGGTTTGTACTCACCTAGTACATTGGTGTGTCAGGAAACTTGTCTGGTGCCTTAGCAGCCACTCACAATTATAGCCAATGGATGAAATTTCAGAGCTGGGGAGCTTGCAAGCCGTCTGAAGAGTTATATGAAATATAACCTGCAAAGCATCACACCAACTCTGTTGTGATTGGAAAGTTTTCAAACAGCAGACAGTTGGAACCTGGGATTTTGGAATTCTAAGTAGATGTATGGAGATGCTGATCTCCCCAGTGTGGAGGGGATGGAGGAAAGCACCCATCATTTAGGACAGAGCCTAGGAGGTTGCTGCCAATTATGGAGAGACACCACAGACCAGGCTGACCACCTCTTCTGGTGCCTTACAATTACACTACACTCAGAAATTGTCTTTATAAATTTGTCCTAGGGCCCTTCACTTTCCCTTTGATGCAGAAATACCTTCACAAAGAGTGTTCACTTAAGGGGTAGTTCTCTTGAACTACCTATTGCCTGTCTGAGAAAAGTTCCTCTGGTACATTTCCAAGGTCCCCTTAATTAGCAGCACTGACTATAGGTCATGTCACCAACCCTGGCAAAACCATCCTGCAAGGATGTGAGAATGAGGGATGGAATCAGTGCCTGATGAGGGCAGGATTAATCTGGGTCACAAATGATACAGGGAAACCAGGCTTTATATGACCCCTGTGACTTCTGAATGATATCAGCATCAGTTAATTCATGTATTCAATGTCAATTCATACAATTCTGTAATAAGTGATGTTTTTAAAATGCAAAGTACAAAATAAATGAGTAAATCAAGGGCCATGTGCCAATGTATTTTGTCTACATCTTTCTGTTCTCAGGTTGATATTTCACTGTATTGGAAAATGATGAGGTGCAGAAGTCTACTCCTTTCTCAGGGAGAATGGAGTGCACCCCATGAAGCTTCTCCTCCACAACCTCTAGGGAAGAGGCATTTTGAATATTCCTTCTTTCTTACAGGCAAAAATGTGGTCCAAATACGTGCTACACCTGAACTTCAAAATGCAATAATGGAAAAGGGCAAATTTTAGATATGAGTGATCAGTTTTATGTTGTACAACTTGCTGATTCAATGCATTTCCCAGCATATTAGTGAGACTGCTACAACATCAGCTCTCCTCCAAGTTCTCTCATCTACAGCAATACTGCCTCATCTGAAATAAAGGTGCCTGGGGAAGTACTTTCGGCTGGCACACAAATATTTTCTGAATACTCTCTTTAGTATGGGCTTCCCAATGAATCTGATATCTACCCAATCATTTGTGCTCCCTTGATTGATCTGTGGAGGGAATGTTGAAACACTGGAAAGTTGACACATTTTGAAAAGGGTGTATAACATTGATGATTGCATGTTCTGCAATCCTGACTATGGGATATTCTTTGCAGTAAAACCATGCAAAGGCAGAGTCAAATTATTTCTACCAAGTTCTGGAGATCACCTTGACAATAATCCATACAGATTTTTTTGTATTGGGTCAAATCCCAATGTATAGGGAGAATGGGGAGAGATGAATTTTTCCCACTCCCTTTAAGGATCAAGAGTGTTGTAGCTGCTCAATGAGCAATTTTCTTAGGGAAACATGCAGTAGTTTGGCAGAAGAAGTGGGCATGTTTAGGAAATATTATATGCTCTTATCTGTGAGATCACAGGAATGTGAGTAAATCTTTCATTCCTCAACACTAAACCCTTACATTCAGAAACTACTCACATGGATCATTATTCTCATTGCTCCCAGGCTTTTCATTAAGGGAAATCTAAACAGTAGTGTCCATTGCATATCCCAATGGAGGTACTGGATCTTTTTATTGTCCTCAGGTATGTGGTTGAATGGAAATGTGAAATTCCTGGACAAATCTGTTTCTCTGATTAAAGAAATGTCTCAGAATCTTTACGAGGCTTAGTGTGTAAAAATGTATAGGGAATATCAAGTGGTGATATATCACAGGATCTACTAACCTATGAATAATATTATATTAGGTAAAGAATCCCTATTCAATTGTCCAACCTCCAGTAATTATGTGTGCAGAAAGTCCTCTCAACATTCTTTGCAGTGAGATTATTTGCAGAAGTTCTGTCAATCGTACTGTCAGTCCTTCATTTCTCTGTGAAATGGGACTACTATAGTTTTGACCCAACTCAAGAGAAGTCTAAGTTGTTCACCAGTGCGCAGAGAATAAGACAGTTAAAAGAGGGGAGCTAGAGTATGTAGAATGGAAGCGGCTGGCGTTCGAGTGTTTTTATTTGACGGGTGTGGAATATTCGGGCTCATGTAGGAGAATGCAGGATTTTTCCTCTCCCCAGGGTTTGTTGCTGAGCCTTGGGGACTGGATTCCCATGAATGCTTTGAGAGTCATCCTACCTGTGCTATGCACATGGCCTACAGTCACAGAAAGGACATGTGAATGCACAAGAACATCACAATTGCCATGGCAATTAGAACCACGTCAGCTTTTTCCTGCTGCTGAGAAACCTTCATGAAAAGTGCTGACCCAGTTCTGATGGTAGGAGCAAAGATGAGGAAAAAGATCCAAGGGCTTTTTATTGACCCAAAATGTGATCTTAATCTCCAGGACAGGAATTGCCAAATAAGCATGCTAAGTCTGTGTGGCCCCTCGGTGTTTTAGACATTTGACTACATCCAATATAAGGG
This sequence comes from Glaucomys volans, assembly GCA_020662805.1. NCBI lineage: Eukaryota > Metazoa > Chordata > Mammalia > Rodentia > Sciuridae > Glaucomys > Glaucomys volans. Next base: position 5,569 of record JAJEJO010037968.1, read on the forward strand.
ATTCTGTTGAAACCTGACAGGCTGCCATATTATCCATGTCCTTGAGAGCCTGATGTGGTCACTTGTCCATAGGAGGCATCAGGATTTATTGGGAATGGGGACCCAGCCCTAGGCATTTGGTCCCCATCAGAGGTAGTCATCCAGGGAGTAATGCAAGGGTGCCTGAGAAACACTTGGTAAGGAAGCATAGTTCTGTTCAAAGAAGCATGGCCTTAGGAACACACTCATCCTCTTCTGGACACATTGGGTACATTGCTGAGTCAGGTTAGTAGCCTAGGGTCATAGAGGCCACCTGCTACAATGGCCTATGGATGACAATTCAGAGAAGAGGAGCATGTGGCTGCTCAGTGGGTTAGGTGAAGTATGACCTGGAAAACCTCACACCAACTCTGGTGTGATGCCAAAACTCTCAATGAATAGCCAACAGGAGACAGTTAGAACCTGGGATTTAGGAATTCTAAGGAGAAATAAGGAGATGCTGTTCTCCTCAAAATGGAGAGGAAGAAGGAAAACACTCATCATTTTGGATGGATCCTAGCAGGCTGCTGGAAATGAAAGAGAGACATTCTACACTCACACCACAGGCCAGGCCCCACCACCTCTCTCTTGCCTACAATTATGGTGCACACATCAATTTTCTTGATACAATTTTCAAAGGGGTCCTTCCACTCACGTTTCAATGCAGAACACTTTCATAAAATGACATCACAGATGGGGAGATTCTCTTCAATTACCTTATGAGTGTCTCAGAAAATTCTCTCTGGCACATTTCCAAGGAAAACTTAATCAGCCCCTCAAAGATACAGACACTGATAGTTTCACTGAACATGGCAACACCATTCTCCAAGCAGTTGAAACTCAGGTATTAAACAAACTCCTTAGGAGGACAGAATGAAACAAGGCCTCAAATTATAAGATGCCAGACTTGACATAAACCCTGTGGCTGCTGAATGATATCAGCTGAAGTTAATTATGTATTCAGTGCCAATTCATACAAGTCTTTAATAAATGATGTCTATAAACATGCTAATAACAACAAACTGAGTACAGCCAGGGCTAACTACAACTGTGTTTATTTGACATCTCTTGGTTTTCAAGTTGATACTGGGGATGTGTGGGACAAAAGTGAGGTGTAGAATGCCCCTTCCTTGGCAGAGAGCCTGAAGGTCACCCCAGATAATTTCTCCTCCAAAAGTAATAAAGGAGGTGACATTTTGAATGTCATTTCTTGCTGAAAGGCTACAATGAAATCCCAATACATGCTAACCCTGAACTTATGATAAAAAATGGAGAAGAATGAATTTCAGACCCTGTGAGAATTTTCATTTTGTATAATTTGGTGATTCAATCCACTTGCAAGGATATCCATAGGATAGTTAAAATGTCTACATTCCTCAAAGTTGTCTGATCTTCAGCAACACTGCCTCTTAAAAAATCCAGGACTCTGGGGAAGCACTTTGTCTTGCACAGAGGTGCTTGCTGATTACTCTCTTTAAATGGGCTTCCAATTAAATCTGATACCTATCCAACTGTTTTGCGGTCACGTGATTGATCAGAAGAGGAAAATTTGAGACACTGTAAGGTTGGCATGATTTCAATAGGCTCTTGAAGGTAGATGATTGCAGTTCCACAGACCTAATTATGGGACATGCTTTGGAGAAAAACTAACACAAAATCCATCCAATTAATTTCTGTCAAATTCTGTGGATCACTTTTATGGACAATATGTGAAGCATTCTTTGTTGCAGGTCAAATCCCAATGTCTAAGTAGTAAGGAGGAGAGAAACATTTATCTCTGTCCCTTTAAGGAATAAGTGTGTTGTAACTGCTCAATGAGCAATTATCTGAGGGAACCATAGAGGCATGTGTCAGTAGTAGAAGTTGGCATTTGCAGAAACTGTTATATTTTCTGATCATTGTGTTCACAGAAAAATGAGGGAATCTTTCACACCTGAACACCATAGTCTTATAATACCAACTGCTCACAACTGTCTCATTGTTTTCATTCCTCCTGGGCTTTTCCTTGAGATTAACCTAGCCATTTGGGCCAAATGCATATCTCAGTGGAGGTGCTCGATCTTAATTTACTCATCAGGTATGTGTGTGCTTGGAAAATTTGGATTTAGTGGGAAAAGTCTATGTCACTGAATGAGGGAATGTCTCAGAACATTCATGAGGCACAATCTATAAATATGTGCAGGGAATGGGAAAAAAATGATGGATCACTGGATGTATAAACTTATGAGTATTGTTTATTCAGGGATAAATAATCCCCACTCAGATTTCAAACATCGAGAAATTATGAATGCAACAATTCCTCTCAACATTCTGTGCAGTGAGATTATTTGCAGAATATCCTGTCCATTGAACTCTCAGTCCTCCACTTCTCCCCAAATGCTTTTACCCTTGCTTTATCCCACTAAGTAAATTCCTAACTTGTTTACCAGTTCTCCTGGGATATGATACTCAAAGGGAGGAGAGCTACAATATGTAGAGTGCAAAAGGCTAGCACCCAGGTGTTTTGTCTAGATGGGTGTGGAATTTTTCAGCTCATGTCAGAGAATTCAGGATTTGTTCACAACAGAGCTTCCTGCTGGGTTTTGAGAAAGCTCGGTTTCTATGAAAGAGTTGGTGCCAAAGCAGATGTGCAGCACATAATGCCTGTCATCACAGAGAAGCCATAAGACAGCACAATGGTGTCTCAGTTGGCATGGCAACTTGTTCCTTTCAGGTCCTGGTCGCTGCAGCAGAACATTCAAGAGAAGGGCAGGCCTAGAGTGCTGGGTAGAGGGAAGTCTAAGCAGGTCAGTCCCAGGGGTCTTTTTTTCACCCCCAAAGCAATCATAACCTCTTAGTTCAGGAGTAGAGGAATAGGCATGTGTTGTGGCCAGGGCTCATTTGACTTGGAGACATCTGGCTCCATTCAAGATAAGGACACCTGCTGAAGCATGACAGGATATCATATCATCATCCATGACTGAGAGTGGCCAATGTGCTCACTTGGCATCAGGGGGCAGCATAATTTCTTGATAAAGGGGACCCTTCTGCAGGCAATTGGTACCCACCAGGTTTAGTGGACAATGGAGTAATGTGGGGGAGAACAAGGATGCATGAGACAACATCCCTAGCCTAAGCACCATGGCCATGGCCCTGTGATGACACTTGTCCATGTTTGAAATCACTTTGTACATTGCTGATATGGGAAACTTGACTGGGAACTTAGCAACCACTAGTAAATATGGCCAATGGAGGACATTTCAGAGCATAGGTAATTGTGAGAGGTATGGAGGGCTATATGAAATATGACCTGATTAGAATCACCCCAAATCTGGAGTGATGTCATACCTTTGCACAAATTGCCAACAGACAGTTGGAATTTGGGATTTTGGACTTCTAATTAGAAGTATTGTGATGCCGATCTCCCCAATGTTGAGGGATGTAGGAGCACACTCATTTGGGAAGGAGTCTAACAGGTTGCTGTCAATCATGGAGAGTCATTCTATCCTCACACCACAGGCCAGGGCCCACCCAACTTGTGTTGCCTTACAATTATGGTACACTGAGAAATTGTCTTTATAAATTTTTCCTAGGGCCCCTCACTTCCCCTTTGATGTAGAAATACTTTCATAGAAGAGTACACTAGAGGAGTAGTTCTTTTCAACTCCCTATGTGCTGTCTGAAAAAAGACACTCTGCTGCATTTCCAAGGCCCCATAAGCAGCAGCTTGAACATGATTACAATAGGTCAGTGTCACAATGCCTGGCAAACCATCCTCCAAGAACGTGAGACTGAGGAATGAAATAAGTGCCTGATGAGGGGAGGATTAATCTGGGTCTCAAATGTTACAGGGAAGCCAGGATTTATATGGCCCATGTGGCACCTGAATGATACCAGTGTAAGTTAATTCATGTATTCAGTGCCAATTCATACAAGGCTTTTACAAATGATGCCTATATAAATGCAAAGAAGAAGAAAAAGAGTAAATTGAGGGCCATGTGCCACTGTGTTTTATCTCCATCTTTTTGTATACAAGTTGATATTTTGGTTGTGTTGGAAAACAGTGAGGTCTAGATATCAACTTCCTTTTCAGGGAGACTGGAGTGCACTCCATAAAGCTTCTCCTCTGCAAACCGTAGTGAAGAAGATATTTCAAATGTCCTTTCTCTCTGAATGGCAAAAATGTGGTCCCAATATGTGCTAGACCTGAACTTCACAATGCATCAATGTATAACAATCAATTTTAGATCCTGGTGAGCATTGTTATCTTGTACAACTTACTGATTCATTCCCCTTGCCAGTATATTATTGAGAACATTAGAAACTCGACCCTCCTCTGAGTTTTCTCATCTACAGCAATACTGATTCTTCTGAAATCCAGATCCCTGGGGAAGCACTTTTTGCTGGCAGACAGATATTTTCTGAAGACTGTCCTTGGCATGGGCTTCTTATTGAATCT
>JAJEJO010037973.1:0-10451 GCA_020662805.1 Glaucomys volans
GATTGTCACTCCTTTTCTCACCATTTATATCTTTCCTGGGGCCATTCCCGCTGTTACACAAAACCTGCTGTTATTTCTCCAAAAAGAACACAAACGCTCCCTTTGCATCTCATGCTACCTTCCCCACTCCCTAACTTGATAGCAGAATTTCTTGGAAGAAAATGTCTAAGTGGTCTGTCTGTACGGACTATTGATGTTCATATTTTCTAACCCTCTCCTCCCATTCTTTTTTGAGTCACTATAGCCAGGCCACTTACCAAAACCTTGATGGTTTGAGGCATTATAGCCCGGCCACTTACCAAAACCTTGATCTCCAGATCTTAGTTTCCATCCCTATGGGGTTCAGCTGCCCATTCAGCTGCCTTCTGCATGACTGAACATCTCTCAAACTCCAGCCTTGCATGTTCACCTGCTTGTTTTCTGTACTTGCATTTTTTCATGGGTGTCATGAAGTTAAGATGTCTCAAAGCCAGGCTTGACTACTGTCTCCCCTGCTCCCCTGACCTGTTTCCACCCCCACTCACCACCCCATTGCATTCTGTTCAGCCCATTGGATCACCCGGACCTGCTGTTCCAAGTTGCCGTGCTGGCCTGTACTCTGTGCTGACACTTTAGCCTTCTCATGTCTTCTCAGCTGCTGCCTTAGTGCTTCCAGGCAGCTGCCAGGCACTGTCCTTGAACATGTTAAATTGGTCCAGCCCTGACTCTGGAGTGCCTCTGCTAATGGCAGGCAGCCTAACCCTCCTTACCCTGCCACCTGATGTGGCTCCTGTTCTCTGGACTTCTCTGTTCTCTCTCACTGCGCCACGCCTGTTCAAGTATGCTAGGTGTGTTCTCATGTGCTCTTGCTGACACTTCTCCCTAGACTTCTCTCCCTCACGGATCTGTGCAAGTTATGTTTCAAGTTCCTGTTCAAATTTCCTTTCTGGAAATTCCTCCTTGAGCCACTTGGTGAAAGTGGCACTTTTTTTCATCCTCAAACATTTCCACTTTTTACCTTGCGGCCTCTTTCTGGGTGGGCCTCTTGCTGCCTGAGGCTGCCATGTGCCAGTTGCTGGGGGTTCTGGGAGGAGCTACTTTGCGCAGCCTGCGTGGTGTGGGGAGAGTGCGGACAGCTCACTCGTGCTGGCTCTGTCCCCGCCACCCTTCCCATGTCCCACCATGTCATGCAGGAGACAGGCTGCTCTAGGGGGTTGGGCGTCTGCCAACGGGGACTTTGCATTTCATTTTGGTTACATTCATGTCCTGATCCCCCAACGGATGTCCCCAGCTTATCTTATTTTCTGTGTCACTACTAGGAATGTGTCCTTGCAATTGTGATATCAAAGATTTTTGGAATATGGTCACCTTTGTCTCAGTACTGAGCCATGTTTGTTAAATGTTGAAGTAGAAAATATGTTGCTTTGTCATTTAAATGACAATTGGGCTTTTAAATAATTAAAAATGAATTGCCTCTTCTAACTTCATTCTCATAGTACAACTGGTACTTTTACTGACCTAGTTTTCTAGGTAAGTTGACTGGGCTCTGTGTGAAGCATCTCCTCATGCCACCTTGCTGGGTTGAGTCAGGAGTCTTGTCTCCACATCTTGCTGTGTGTTTACGTGCAGGAAACCTCACATACCTCGAGTTTCTCATTAGAGGAGCCCTGACAAGCACGCCCATGCCTTTGTGACCAGTGTGCCACTGCTTCATCACCCCAGAAAGCTGCCCTGTCAGTCAGGTCACTTCTTCAAAGTACGTACTTGTCTTGGGATTTGTGATAATGGCTGTCCCTCTTGGAGGAGATTTTTCTATGACACGCAGGTTTGCAACATTTGCCCAGAATGCACCACACAATTGAGAGAGAGAGTGTCAAGGGCTACACGTGCTACAGGACCAGGTAGTCACCTGTGTCTGCCCTGCAAATCCTGAAGCTGCTCACCAGGCGTCACGCGGTGTGTCGGTCAGACCTGCACAGCTAGACGTGGCGTTATTGCAGCGTGGTTCACAGCTGTTGTTGAGGTCCAGAGGGGTGAACTTGGGCCCAGCTTGGGTTCCAGATCCTCTCACTGCCACCCTCCTCTGGCAGCACATTAGCCAGCACAGTTTAGCTTGGGAACACCGTGAATGCTTAGCCTGGGTGTATTTGAAAAATTTCTGAACTGGGGTCTCAGAATTTGCTTTTCCCCAGGGACACTGTAAAGGGACATGTATGCCTTGACTGCTAATTGATGGGTTTTCAGTTGGATTCCTGTCAGGGTCCAGGATTGGCATCTTGGACCTCGGGAGGCAGCAGTGTGATAGGGTTGCTAATGATTTTCTTGTGGTTGGGTTGAATGTCTGGGTCCTCATAACAAATACCATAGTGTGGTGGCTTAAACAATGGGAATTTAATTCTTAGAGTTTTGGAGTCTTTAGATCCAAGCCAGCAAGCCTGCAGACTCCTGGGGAGTGCCCTCTGCATCCTTCACTGGTAGGAGGACTGAGCTGCTGTGTCTTTCTCTTTCTGCAATTCCAGCAGACCAGAATCCCATCGGTCCATATGACCTCATTTAACCCTTATCTCTTGTGCATGTGGGAGAACAGGTAATTCAGTCCATTCCAGACCAGTGGGGCTTCGAGATGGCAACAGTTTTATTTCATTTCATGTATAGATTAAATCAATTTTCGTGTTAATCTCCGTTGAGTTTTCTTTGTGCTCATGTGATCTTAGAATATTTTCCTGAGGAAACCCTAAGTCTGGTGGCTTTGAGGAGTCTAGGTTGGGTGGAATTAAACTTGAACATCACTTAGACTTACTAAGTGCCTGTGTTTTGAAGCTGCCAGGACTAGTCAGTTGCTGAGTTCAGGGACTAGAGACACAGTCCCATGGAAGAAGAGCTGGCATAGAAGACAGGGTAGGCCAAGGAACCCAAGGGTCCAGGGTTTGTGGAGGGCCTGGTGAGTGAGGTGGCCTTGGAAGGAAATTTCTGTGTCAGATTATTTGAGGGCAAGTGATGGAATTATTTGGGACCCCTGAGGCTGAGGGAATCCTGTTTGTCATACAGAGGTGCCTCTCATTTGCCTGGGTGTCTGCAGGCCTGAGTACGGTAAAGAAGGGGAGCTTTCCATCACTGCACATAGAAAGGGCAAAGCCGCCATTAGGTCACCCACCAGATAGGTCTGAGACCAGCCTGCGGTGACCTGCTTACGAACAGGATTTGCTTATCTGTGTTCATTCTTGTAACATGATAATGCAGCCCACCAGAGAAAGGCCTCATGTGTTTTTAAAGTCTGACCCATTTCATGCTTTGAACTCTGTGATGTGTGTCTTGATGGGGCTTTAATTACCTTCAGACTTACCACAATGGAGTCGTGCCGTTTTGCTGTGCTCGTGAATTCTGAGATCCCATTTCCCTCACATTTAGAGGGCCGTTTACTTAGCTTTTGGAAATACCCTGTTATTACTACAGCCACATTAAATGTTTAGAGTCCTATATGGTATATCTTTAAAGCCAGCAGAGTGATTACTAGATATGCTTTTTGGAAATTACCCTACAGTCCAGAAATACCTTAATTTACAGTTTATTTCTTAATCTCACCTGCTGCCAAGTCTCTTCTGTCCCCCTGGCTTTCTTTGCAGGCTTTGGGATGTGCCAGATACAGCTTTTTCACACTTTCCTTCCCAGAGATCATAAAACTACACAGCTTCCCCTTGAGGGGACGCAGGGTGAGGGGGCAGTGGGACCTGGATTCTAGCTGGAGGCCTGCCTCCAGGGAGCGCCCTGCACATACAGCCCAGGCCACTGTGCCGCTCAGAGTGGCCCAGGGACTGACCTCTAGGCTGCTCTGGCTCCATGTCTTCGGACCCTGTTGTTTTTCTTACATTGTTCCCCTGATCTGTTCCTGGTATCCTCCCCCATCTGATTGCTGATTCAGCTCTTTGAAGGGAGCTCAAGATCTTTACTTCAGGTATTCTGTTATTTCTGGCACTCCTCATGATTGGGACATTCTCTAGGGGATCTTCCCTGTGTTGAGTGGCAGCTTGCCTCTTGCTGTGGTGAATCTCGTGACTGAGGGTAGCTTAGTAGTAGAGTACTCCTCAAGCAGGCAGGCATGAGGCTCTAGAAGGTTTTCAGATCCTCTCTAGATATGAACAGGGTGGACACTGCACCAGTGGAAATAATTCCTGGCCCATCTTGTTGGCCCTCAGGAGACCAGTAAGGCAGATCAGTCCATGTTGGGAATTGCCTGGGTTGTTCCCCAGTGCCTTTACCCTGTTCTCGCCTTCAGACCATTTTGCTTCCAGTGTCATTTGAAAAGGGCCTTTCCAGTTTGTGCAGTTGGAAACTGTACCAGAGTACAGGGTGAGTAAAGGGTGAGCTGGAAGGCTCTCAGCTGGCACTTTCTGAATCCCTCTGAGGAAAATATTGGCACACTCTCCACTCTGTGCCGGAACCTCCTTATAAATGGAGAAGGCAGAAGTTAGGAAGCCATGTACAGGGTGAAGCTGGACCCCCGGGGGATCTGGAGGGATTGGTCCCTATCCATGCTGCCAGTGGACTGTATAATAAGATGGCAGTGTCTGTGTCTCCCTCTCCCCACTGTTTCAAGAGCCCTTTGGGTCCACTTCCTGCCACTGAAAATAGATGTACTGAATGCTGATTATAATATCCCACCTGCTTCCTCAACTAGGAGACCTTTACCCCAAAAATATGCACATAGACTTTATTTTTCTTTCTTAACAGTTTTAATAAGCTAGGTGCCATGTGCTCTCTTCAGCAGGTGTTTCACCTTCTGATAAGGAAAGTTGACGACCAGCAGCCTCCTCTCCTCTTTATTAGGGGCAAGGTGCTGTGGTGAGGGCTTCCTGCACCCATCTCCACCAGGCCTGGAGAAGCTGTGGGAGTAGGGAGGGACCCAAGGGAGAGTGCTGGCAGTTTCTTCATCCCTCACCCCTGACTCCAAGCCAAGGTGCCCCCTCTAGCTTGGTCCATGCAGGGCTGCCCACATTTGGTGCTGCTTGCCCTCCAGGGTCTCCACGTGGAAGAATTCCAGGGGAGTGGGTGAAGATTGCCATCAAGTGGCTGCTCTTGGTAGTGGACAGAGCATGCTGAGTCTGTTGCTCAGCCCCCTGCAGAACAGCCAAGCCCTTTCTGTCTAGGGCATTGCCTGGTCTGTCTTTGGGTGAATGGGGGTTCAGAAAGCATCAGAGTGACCACAAACTGTACTTTCCCATGGGAAGGGATTCTAGAAAATGGAAGGCATGCTCAGCTGACCTCCGTGAGCCCAGGGCCCCAGAGCTGTGCATATGGCCACTAGAGGCTCATGGGAGAATGGCACTCACCCCCTGCCAACCTGGGACCACTGCAGGCGCCCCCTCCCCCACCCTGAGGCCTGCTCTGCTAGTGGACATTGTGAGATGATTTGGTCAGCCCTGCAGGGATGGTTCCAGCACATGTTGCAAGAACTAACAAGACTCACTGCTATTTTTCCCATCTCTGTAAATGGGGCACAATTTCTTGAGTTTTGTTAGGATTGATAGGACGATTTATTTGAAGTCCTTAGTACCTAACAAAGTAACAAAGTGTGATTGTTAATGAGGTTCTAGAAGTGCCTTACCTAATTACTTGCCATAAAAACTCTAGCTGGGTCATGCAGCAGAGCACTTAGGAATTAAAGTGGGTTTGCGCCATTTCCTAGTTCTGGATGTTGGCACCTGGTAATGGGCTTTGCTCGAGGATGTTACTGAGTTTAGGCCCAGCTGGCTGCTGCTTCCCCAGCAGGTGGTCCTCAGTGGCATTGGTGAGAGCTGCCTGGTGGGAGTGTGGTGGTAGTGGGTTTACCTAGGTGTGGTCCTCCATCTCCCTACAGTACTTGATTCTGAGCTGGGGTTTCTGTGCTGGCTCAGGATATGTGAAGGGGATGCACCTATGCTAGGTGGTTTGTGGGGAAGAGTGCACAGGCAGGTAGAGGGAGCCAGTGACAGGAGAATATCAGAGATGAAAACCTTAAGTCAGGGCCGCCCTGTGTATTTTCAGCAGCTATTTAGGGGCCATGTTGTGAAACCATTCACATTGCAATCTGTCAAATTGTATTAAACCAGAATTCCTGGATTCTAGCCATTGCAAGCAATATTGAACACATCAAAAATTTGATGTGTTGGAATGAACACTGACTCAGGATCGGATCTTAATTTTTATTCTGCCAGTAACTGAGGACAAGTTGAATGTCCCTTATCAGAGATCCTTTTAGGATTAGAAGTCTTCAGATTTCTATGAGTTGGAATTTTGGAATATTTGCACAGGCTTTGTTGATTGAACATCGTTTAATTGGAAAATTAGACACAAGTGCTCCAAAATATGAAACTGTGAGCTTCATGTTGGTGCTCAAAAGAGTTCGAATTTTGGAGCAGTTTGGAGGAGTTCAGATTTTTTTTTTTTTTTTTTTGGGGGTTGGGGATTGAACCCAGGGGCACTCCACCACTGAGCCCCATCCCCAACCCTATTTTGTATTTTATTTAGAGACAGGGTCTCACTGAGTTGCTTAGGGCCTTGCTAAGTTGCTGAGGCTGGGTTTGAACTGGTGATCCTCCTGCCTCAGCCTCCCAAGTGCTAGGGTTACAGGCGTGCGCCACCGCACTGGCTTGGAGTTCAGATTTTTCTGTTAGGGATTTCTTAGGCATCTGTGAATAAATCATCCCTTCATAGACTTCCTGCCTAAGTAAAATAAAACACCTGTGACTGCATCCCATTTGGGTTAGTTTAGGCAGTGAGTGGCTGCTGGTGTTTATGACTCACTCTGTTCTTCTCCCTTTGGTATCTCTGCTGTGCTGTTGGGTCAGGAAATGTTTGGGTGTTTTTGTTGAATGCAAATGAATGGGTGGGAGGTCATCCTGAAGTACATGTCCCTTTTTTGGCCTCTGTCCCTTTCCTGTGTCCTGTGAAGGGACCAAGGTGGTGAGCCCAGAGTTTGGTGTGTGTGTTTAACATGTCCCTAATGCCTGTAGCTTGCAGGTGCCAAATGTGAGTCCCACTCAGTCTGAGTTCTAGTGGGGCTTTATCCTTGATAGATGGTGACTGCTGACTTCTGAGGCCTTGTGTTACCTCAGGCCACATCAGGATGGCCTCTAAAATCATTTATAATAAAAGTTACTCTGTAGTAGTGTGCAATGGCGCACACCTGTAATCCCAGCTACTCAGGAGACTGAGGCAGGAGGATTGTAAGTTTGCGGCCAGCTGCTCCGGCAAGTGGAGGACTCTGTCTCAAAAATATAGGGCTGGGGTTGTAGCTCAGTGGTAGAGAACCCCTGGGTTCATTCCACAGTGCCACCTCCACCCCCAGATCACCCTTTAGGTAATCAATCTGCAAAAGCTTTGCTATAGGTTTTAGTTTAATTGGTGGCTCCATTAGATCCTATCTGTTGTCCCCTTTCTCCTTATCCACAAGCCATCCCAGTCGCCACCTTGAGCCATCCTCTGCGTGTGGAAGGGAATTGGCCAGCGCTGTTCTGTTTGCTCCACCTCTACCTTCTCTCTGCCCCCAACCTCCCACCAGGCCCCCCAGATGGAGCCACCTTCTTTCTGTATGACTTGCCTTTTTGAGTGGGTGACATGGGAAGCAGAGGGACTGCTGCAGAAGTGGTCCCTGGGTCTTGAGACCAAATGCATGGTCAGTGCCATGGGTTAAGCTGCCCAGTAGAACCTCCCTGAGAGGATGCAGGTGCTCTTCATCGGCATTTTCCTATGTGGTGGTCATTAGCTGCATGTGCTTCCTGAGCCTCTGAGGCCTGGCTGGTAGGATGGAGGGACTGAGTTTGCATTTCAGTTAATTTGAAGTGAAAAGGCTACAGTGCATTGAGGCTGCCGAATAGCACTCTGCAGCTCTGGAGGCAGGAGTGAGATGCAGTGGTGTTGGTCTTGTTTGTTGTCCTGCTCTTTGTATTGCTGCTCATGTCAGGAGCTCTTGCTCTATGGCCACTGTCTAAAAACCAATGTCTAGACTGTCGCAGAAACACTTGCTCTGGGGTAACCTCATGCGGTGCATATGTGGTCTGTTCTGACAAAGCCGAAGCTATCAGTGTGTTGTTCAGATGCCTTTTAGTGTTTCGTACAGTTGTGGAACAATTAACATCACTGAGTAATTCTTTTGTCATTGGCTGCTACTTCTGTGTTGGTACATCAGTTTTTTTTGGTGGGTGTGTGTGATATCATGTCAGTGATTCATTTTTTCCTTGTGCTATATTAAACAAGCTCAACCTTATCTTAATGGGGACCCCCCCCCCCCAGATTTCTGATAATTATGAAGACCCCTGCTGCAGAACATACTGTAAATGATGCACCATGTTCAGCACTGGGATTTAAGTGGATCCTAGTCATCTCTATGATATGAAGCTTTCAAGGAAAATGCCAGAAAGAACAAGAGCCAATGGTTGACTTATTGTTGTATTGGGACTTTTGGATAATTTCACTTTCCTAATGAAGGAATATTTTACCTAAAATTTTAGAAATATGTTTCAGAGGATCTAAAAGATATTTTGAGGATTTTTTTTCCGGGGGGAGTACTGGGGATTGAAGCAAGGGGCACTCCACCACTGAGCCACATCCCCAGCCCTATTTTGTATTTTATTTAGAGACAGGGTCTCACTGAGTTGCTTAGGGCCTTGCTAAGTTGCTGAGGCTGGCTTTGAACTCGGGATCCTCCTGCCTCAGCCTCCCAAGTGCTGGGATTACAGGCGTGCGCCACTGTGCCCGGCTTATTTTGAGGAATTTGCATAAGAACTTTAGATACAGAAGAAATTGACTCCAAACCAAGTAACACTGTAAAATGGACATTTTGTAACAATTGTTATTTTATCCCTTTGTAAAGGGATACATTTTCTTTTTTAATTGTGGATTGAACCCTGGGGTGCTTAACCACTGAGCTACATCCCTAGCCCTTTTTAATTTTTTTTTTAAATTTTGGGGGCAGGGTCTTGCTAAGTTGCTCATGTTGACTTTGAACTTGGCTATCATCCTGCCCCAGCCTCTAGAGTTTTGGGGATGACAACTATGCCTAGTAGGGCTAAATATCCTGAAAACATAATGTAGCATCAAGATTTTTAGTGTTTATATTATCTAACAATTTGAATGTTTGATCTGCCTTAGTTTTGATCAGTGAGTATAGGGAAATCATGGGTTGTGGTTAATTACATGAGATATTAGCCTAGTTTTAAAACAAAGAAAAACGTGTTGACCGAGGGATGTGGTGAACAGCAGGTGCCTTGTGGCATGGGCCTGCCAGGTAAAGGCACCTCAGGCTGATGAAGGCCCTGACACTGTCATTGAAGGGCAGCTTAGTCTCTCAGCAGTACTTACTGTACATCAGTTAGGTTGCATAGGCATGGTGCTGAGTTTTGAGGGTTATGGAACAGGTGGGTAAACATCGCCTCCTATCCTTGTGTGGTGATATTGAGATCTGACCTGCAAGTAGGTAGTGTCACTGAAAACTGACCAGGAAGAGGAACAGGGACTTCTCGGCAGATGAAGGGGAGAGAACAGGGGAGGAGAGGGCACAGTATGTGCATAGGTACTGAGAACTGAGAGACCAAGTGACAGTGCAGGGCCCAAGCCAGTGAATTCATGCGACCTCACCACATTCCAAACCCCAGAGTATTGCTTGTCAGTCTATCCCATGGCTCAGGACATGGATGTGGGATAATTTGCTGACAATGTCTTTTTAAAAAATGACAGAGAATTTAAACCAGTAGTTTAGAAAGAGACAAGAAAATTGTTAAAACAAGCTATCTTTGCACACAGATCCCTGCTTCTCATTTCTTCCTTAGTGTTAATTTATAGACATGAAATTACTGAATTAAAAATGTATTTGCATCCATTACCAGGTTGTTCAAAAATGTTTATGAGGCACCGGGTGTGTAGCCTAGCATGCATGCAGCCCTGGTTTTGATCCCTAGCACTGCAAAACAACAAAAACAAAATATTTCATCTGTTTAGAACCACGGTAGCAGTGTATTGAGAGGATTGGTTTTGTTAGAAGCAGAATTTTGAAAAGGATTATCTGCTCTTCAGTTGATCTGAGTGGGTTTTCAGTGCTGTTCCAGAGAAATTTTGCTTTATTCATTATTTTTCAACAGGTAACATGACCATATTTTTTTGGTGCAGTTTTTACTTTATGCTTTTGGGTCACATTTCCAAAATACTCCTAAAAGGTTGATTGTTTTCTTGAATTTGTCATTTTTGTGTTCGGCTTTTAAAATCTACAGGCTGCATCATTTTGAAAAGTGTTCAATAAAGTAATTAAAAAGTCTGTACTGAACAAAATTCTTGAGTCAGTTGTTGCCATGGTAGTTCAGACTGCTGCATGTGGCTGGTGGGAAATGCTTGCAGTGTGGCACAGACACTTCTACCTGCCTACCATAGCCCATGACTAGGAGGAGAGTGCCATGTTCTCCTTTGTTCCCAGGCCACCTTCTGCTGGTGGCACTGTGTGTGCT
>JAJEJO010037989.1:0-11515 GCA_020662805.1 Glaucomys volans
GGAACTGCCCTAAAATTTGCTGTGTGCTTCACTCAGCAGCAAAGCACAAACCCAGCATGCTTCAGGTTCCAGGCTTGATCCACAGCTGCACTCGAAAGGACAAAAACAAACAAGAACCCCAGTAACACTGAAAGCATCAAAACAAACTAGATATAGAAATAAAGTGAGAAGTCGATCAAAAATCACAACAGACAGGGCACCAAAGTAGCAAGAAAAGAAAAAAAAAGGAACCAAAATAGAATAAGGAGTGAAATAATAAGAAGAGTAAAGATAATAAAGAGAAAAATGAGATAGAGGAGAGGAAAAAAACTATTAAAAATACTAAACTTAAGAAAAAAGTAAGAGAGCTAATGAAAATTAAAATGAAAAAGGATAGGGTAGACAGAGAAAAAAAAAGAGAGAAAGAAAAAAAGAACAAGTAAAGTAAAAAAAAAAATTCTTCCAAGCTGAGATGCTTGTCTTAAAGATGCTTCTTTCAGAGTGTGAGCACATTTGTTCCAGAGGTTCACAATCTGTGCACCTGATGACATGGTCAAATCCTGAGCTGTAGGAAGCCCTTCTCACCAGCCAGGTTTGGGCATTATGTGGGCTGCACTAACTGGACCCGTATTCATACCAGCTGACTATAGCCTGGGTGCCTGGGGGCAAGGCAGATATCTAACCTACCTCATATATCTAGAGTGCCTCAGAAAGTGAGGGGTTGCATGGTCAAGTTAGAGAGATATGTGCTGGAGAGGGAGGCATGGGATCTGAACCTTTGGCCACCTCAATCTCAGTACCCTCACAACTGGATGATCTTACTCTTTGCCACAGAGGATGGGGCCGCCAGCCTCTGTGTCCTCTACTCTCCATCTCAACCTGCTCTCTCCACTACTCAAACCACACTGAAAGCCCATGTCCCTCTCAACCACCTAGCAATAGCAGTCTGGTATTGTAGTCTCCCACACAGTTAATGTAACAGGATGTCCACAGGAACCCTGAATTGTGATTTCCTTGAGATTTCTGCTCCCCAGAGTAGTCTGATCAATAAAAATAACTCCTCTCACAGATGGCTATTGGTTACACAACCCTGAGGATTTGCTGAGCTATGTATTGACTTTCTTCCCTAAAGCTAGCTTGCTAAACAGTGGGAGACACTCTCAGACCAACTCCTTGAGCCAGTTTTAAAATTTGTGTGAAGTGTGGATTTCTTCCGCAGTTAGGGTTGCCAGTCCAGAGTTATTGTCCAGGTTGTATGCACTCTCAGGCTTATGTTTTGCTTCTGGTGTCTGGTTTCCATCCCTTGGCTGGGGACCCCAGTTGCTGAGACGTGCATTGTGCTTTTTTCCACATTGCCTTTCTGAATCTTTGAGCTGTTTAGAATTCCCTTCACTTCTTTATTGGTTCTCAGAGTTTTTCCTCCCTTTCTCTCCTTGGAACATGGTCGGTCCTTTATCATCTTGACATCTTCTCATTCACAGATTCACACAAAGGGAACTTCTATTCCTCCCTCTTGCTTCCTTGATCCTCAACTACTGGAATCCTCAGGAGATAACAAACTGGCTCTATCTGTGTATCCTCTGTCAGAGAAACATAGAAGGCTGGGGTGAGGGACATAGTGAGCAAGAATTGCCCCTTTGTGCTATCCACACCTCCACTTTTCCGTTTTGTGTGGATTTGGAAGTAACCAGTCAAGGGTCATTCAGGCTGTCAGTGGGAGGATGCAATGCTTAATTATTCCCATCCAGTCCATGACATGTAGGGAACTCCCAAATTTCCCTTCCCTCTGCATGGAGAGGCACTAAAGCTGTGCAGCCCTCAGAAAATGCATATTGGATGTGTGAATTTCCACCAAACCTGGTTCTAAGCAATTTCTAGCAAGAGAGAATGGCTGATTGGACTTCTAGTCATGACAGCTATCCAGGGAGCAGGCATAAAGGAATGCTCCTGCAGGTTAGTGGAAGAATCTCAGATTTCACATTTGTGTCTCTCCACTGCCAGAGTGACAAGATAGTTGGACTGCGCTACAGGCAGAACCAGCATTTAAAGGATAAACTCCAAGTTCATTTGTAGCTCCTTGTGCTCAAGGTCTCAGGATACTTGAGATAGAAGGCTTGCCCAGTCGTGCGTGTGAATAGAAGGCTGTGGGTTAATTTGTCATCTCTGGCTTCTGAGCAGAAGATGTGCATACAATCATAGTGTTAGCAGTTCCAGGAAGGAATTGTAAAGGATTAGCAACTATTAAAATACTTTGGCTTTGACATATGTTATGGTATCTATCAAATGTCAATGCAGCAGAAGAAAAAAATTCCAATTAAAGTTTATCTTCCTCTCAATACATGTTGTTTCTTCAATCACTAATCAATGGATTATTTGGCAGGTGGGAACGGTAAAACGCACATGCTATTTTGTCCCATCAACTTTTGTCCCTTTTGCACTCTCAACCAAAATGAGACAGGTTCAGCAAAAACACTCAAATTGCCAATATAGTTAGGTATACATACATTGAAGACTGACATGGGAAGCTATGGCCCTGCTCTGTCTAGGACAGGGCTATGGATAGCATTGTTTTAAATGAAATCCAAGGACTTTCTCTCAGGTGCACGTACCAGGAGAGCACAGCAGAATTTAGGGAATACAAGAGCCATTCCTGAGGAGAATATTTGCTAATCACACTTCTGGAAGAAGAGGCAATCTCACCACAGAGCAAGGCTTTCCTTGCAGGTGAACAGGCTAGCCCTGGACAGGATCAAAATGCAGCCCTCACAGGCCCTCTGCTCTAAGCTGGGCACAACTCTTTGTGCCAGGTCCTGGGTTGTGCAGCAAGCTCAGTATAGGCCATGGAATCCCGGGTCCAACAAGAATCCTAAGGAGTCAAATACAAGTACTGAAATGGCTAAAACTGCTTTAGTCTTTATTTTACCAGAGAAGCAACAGGGTGGTAGATAATCTTCCTTGTGTAAGCAAACAACCATAACCCTGTTAGGGTGCCAACTATTTGTGCAAACTGAAAGGAGAAGCAACTCCTCTAACCCAATAAACTATATGAAGCCAGTCATCAACCTATGGACTCTCAGTTCCAAATTCACCCTTCAATGTGTGCTCTCTGATAAAGAAGGGATTATTTAAGCATCTCTACTTCAAAGTAACATCAAAGAGCAGTATGCTATGCTTTCTTAGTAGTGGAAACTGGTGGGACACTGAAAGAGAAACTAACTGGCCCTCCTATGATTTCTGGCTTTCACAGTTGTGGATTTGAGAATATTTGGGGTGGTCTGTCACAGACATGGACCCTCAGAAATTGTGTAGTCCTGATTTGGTCTGTTGTTCAGTTCTTTGTGGCTCTCTTGGTAGGATCATTCTGTGTTCCAAGTTATCTGTCCACAGTTTCTCTCTGCTCACTTGCTCCCCACCCCACCACATACCCAGCTTTATGCAGTCCTTCCAACACTGCAGCACTCCCAATACCGAGATACTCCTGCCACTGCCAAATTGTATCCACTATCCACAGGGCATTGTTTACTCTGGGCTTATCACTGAAGCAGGGTGCCTCACTCTGACTACACATCCCCATACATGTCATCAGTTATGGACTGTCCATACTACGATGCTCTGGGGAGTTGCTTCCTGCTTGCTCTGTGACTATACACCAGTTCTGTTTCTGTAGTCCACCTCTGGCACTGGCAAACCAAGAGGAAATTCTCCACCATCCAGTGGATCCTTTTCCAGTCTTGGGGAGGAGCCCACATTGTCTTTCCTATGGAACCCTGATCCAGAAAATTCCACATGGAATGTTCTTCCATCTTTTATTAAAACTTATATAATAGTTTTATGACTCTTTGTATTAGACTTCCTTGGTCTAGATCACTGTTTGCTTTCTATGTCCTGATTGGATCCAGATTGCTACAGAACACAACAACTATAGCAAACATCATTCTGAAAAGTTTCTCTTTGAGAGCCGCATCAAATAAGGATGCCCACTGTCTTTACTTCTATTCAGTAGTCCTGAGGTGGGGCAGGCAGTGGTCCCAGAGATCCCGATAAAGCAAGAAAAAGAATAAAATGTTGGGGAAGGGGAAAGAAAGAGGGGCATTATCTGCAGATGATGTGGATGTGTGTGTTAAATTCTCCAGGTGTGTTATTGGAATCAGTGAAAGAGCTTAGACATTTGTGGGATAAAACATGGACATATAAAAACCTATCATGTGGAACTGGAGGCTATCATGCTAAGTGAAATAAGCCAATCCCCCCAAATCAAGGTTGAACGTTCTCTCTGATATGCGGATACTGACTCAAAATAGGCAGGGTGGGGTGCAGGGGAGTGTAGGTTCACCAGATAGGACAGAGGGGAATGGGAGGAAGGGAGGGAGGATGGGACTGGGAAAGACAGTGGAATGAATCAGACATAAATTTCCTATGTTCATATATGAATACATGACTGGTGTAACTCCACATGATGTATAACCTCAAGAATGGGAAGTTATACTCCATGCATGTATGATATGTCAAAATACATTCTACTGTCATGTATAACTAAAAGAACAAATAAAAAAGCCTACCGTGTTGTATTTCTAAGCAACAAATTTTTTAAAAAACGAAATTGACCAAATTATGCTATATCACAGTGAATTTCACTTTTATGTAAGTCTATAAAGCACCAATTTACAAAAAAACAAAGCAAAAAAAAAACCCTACAAATTAATAGAAGGAAGACCAGGCAAGTAGAGGAGAGGAAAGGGGGATGGAGGAGGAGAGGAAAAGAGGAAGTAATGAGAATTGAAGGGTAGCAAATTATATTTCACGCATGTAGGATTATGTCAAGATGAACCCGAACGTTATGTATGATTATAATGCAGTAATAAAAAATTCAAAAAATGAAAAATTCAAAGGCAATATTTGCTAAATGTGATATACCTAGGATAAAAGGTCATGTGATCAGAAAAATGTTATGAGATATTGTTTCACATTCAGAGATATTATTATTATTGTTATTATTATGATGATGATGATTACCATTACCAGGGATTGAATCCAGGGGCGTTTAACCACTGAGAAACATTCTCGGTCCATTTTTTTTTATTTACTTATTGATTCATTGAACAAAAATGGAGTACAGCTATTGTTTCGCTGGTTGTACACAACGTAGAGTCACACCATCTGTGCATTCATACATGTACACAGGGCAATGATGTCTGTCACACATTCTGTTATTATTCTTACCCCCCCACCCCGACCCCGCCCCTCCCTTCCCTCCATGCTATTCATCCTTCCTCCATTCTAGCCACCCTTCCCCCCCCCGCATAATTCATCATCATTCACTTATCAGAGAGACCATTCGGCCTTTGGATTTGGGGGATTGGCTGATCTCACTTAGCATAACCATCTCCAACATCATCCATTTACCTGCAAATGCCATAATTTTATTCTTCTTTATGGCTGAGTAATATTCCATTGTGTATATATACCACAGTTTCTTTATCCATTCATCTATTGAAGGGCATCTAGGTTGGTTCCACAATCTAGCTATTGTGAATTGAGCAGCTATGAACATTGATGTGGCTGCATCACTGTAGTAATCTGATTTTAAGTCCTTTGGGTATAGGCCAAGGAGTGGGATAGCTGGGTCAAATGGTGGATCCATTCCAAGTTTTCTAAGGAATCTCCACACTGCTTTCCAGAGTGGCTGCACCAACTTGCACTCCCACCAGCAATGTATGAGTGTACCCTTTTCCCCACAATGTTGTATCTTGAGCCAAGGTCTTGCTAAGTTGCTGAGGCTGACTTTGAATTCATGATCCTCCTGCCTCAGCCTCTCTAGCCACTGGGATTACAGTCCTGTGCCACCAGGTCTGGTTTCAAAGATAAATTATTAAAAGAAGAGATATGCCATAAACATGAACCAAACATGCAGTACTGAAAAGAAGTCAAATCTCAAATATCAACACAGTCCTAATTAGAATCCCACACTGAGAGGTCCCCATCCCGGTGACATTTCATGATGAAGTGATAATTTAAGTACAATGAAATGGGCTCCAAATAGGCAAGGCACGTTTGAAGAGCAAGGTAGAATTGACTCATTCAATCCAAATATCAGGATTGAATATTGATCTTTGGTAATCAAGTTAGTGTGGTATTTCAAATTCATAAATAAGTCTGTTGCATGTAATAGAGTGTATAGGAACTAGCCCAACCATATGTAGATACTCAAGTAATGACACTGTAAACCAGTTGGAAAATGGAAGACATTTCAATAAGTAGTTCACTGAGAAAATTGGATATCCACATGAAAGGAACCCTATTTACTACCCTACACAAACTTCAAGTGCAAGTGGATGAAGACCTGATTGTGAGAGGCAAAAACATACAATTTTTAGAAGACAGAACAGAGAACAATTTTTTGGCCTAGTGTTGCTTAAAAAAGAAATGATATCTTAAAACATATTACTTAAGCACTTAGTGCAGCACTAAGCTGGTCATGGTGGCACACACCTGTAATCCCAGTGGCTCAGGAGGCTGAGGCAGGAGGATTTTGAATTCAAAGTCAGCCTCAGCAATTTAGCAAGGCCTAAGCAATTTAGTGAGACCCTGTCTCTAGATAATATAATCAATATATATAATTAATATATAAATGTTATATATTACATATATATATACATATATATATATATATATATATATATATATATGGGTTGTCCCCTGGGTTCAAAAACCAAGCCTAAAGCAAGTGAACCCACACACACAAACACACACACACACACACACACATACACAAACAGAGCAAGGGAATAGCACAGCCACACATATGGACTGGTATTTGAAATCGGTAACAAACCCATTAAACTAGTGAGCTCAAAATGGATAATGTAATAGGAAATTTTGTGGGAAAAGTTAAATTTGGACCAGTCCTCCCACAGAAGAGAAAACCTGAAAGGTTCATAAACATGAAATGTGATAAAGCTTATTAATATTTGGGTTATTGTCCACAGCTGTGTCGGCAAAGATTAAATTCTGGCAATATTTAGTATAGGTGAATAGGTGGGCCAGCAGGATGTCTATGGGCTGCTGGTCAGGTTGAAAATTGGCACAACCACTACAGAAAACAACGTGGCATTGTTTTGGAAAGCTAAACATATGTGTATCCTATGGATCAGTGATTCTATTCTGGGATGTACACTCCGGAGAGTCCTTAACCCATGTGTTCCATGAGAAAAGCACAAGAACAGACATAACAGCCAAGAACTAGAAACCACCCTAGTGTCCATTCACTGAAGAGAATAGTGTAATCACACCATAATCTCTGCGCTGTAAGCATAGACTGGAATGCTAGTCAACAATGGAGACAAAGGATTTACCCACAGCTACTATGAACAACATGGATGAGTCTCTCACATACAATAAACACTGAAAGATGCATGCAGTGTGATTCCATTTACATAACTTCATATAAAATGCATTGTTTAGGGATGCATACAAAAGTGGTGAAGCGATAAAGAAAAGTACTGAAAAGATTATCACAACATCAGAGTAATGACTATATATCCATTGGGAGGATGTGGGTTGTGATTGGGAGGCTGTGTTCTGGAAGGCTGGCAATGGTCTGTTTCTTGACCCTGGTCCTGATTATGTGGGTGTTTACTTTTACAAATTCTCTAAACCTACAGATGTGTTTTATGCACTCTTACATATCTCAGATTTTAAAAGTGCTTCTTCCAAGAAAAAAAAATGTAATTGGAAAGGAAATTATGGGTTGTAGAAATTTTGATGAAGTTTGAATTGTTATGGATGAAGAAAATTTTGATTTTCTAGTCCAGGGACCAGCAAGTGTCCACTATCTCTCAAAGGGGAGGGAGGGGCGGCAGGGTTATTTAAATTATAAGTACCCCATATCTACTCCTCACCCTAAACCCTTCACCCTGTATTTATGTCACCTGCCTACTTAGTTATGACAAACCAGCTGGAGGATCATCATCACTAAATAAGATCACTAGGCATCACAGGTCCTGTCATTACAGTAAGACTGGGCAACCACACTTCAATGAGAGCAGGCACCCCAGGGGCTATATTGGATAAGTCTTCTCTGCATTTTGCTCCAGAGAGTCCATTCCATTGATTTAGGGTTTAACCTTAATACAGTTTACTGCACTTCTGGTTAGTCCACAGACATCCATGTGCTGGTGGATCTAGAGCAAGCTAAAGAATGTCTTCATTGTGTTGTGATATTGGATATGAGATTTTTCATGGTGTAACTGATGCTGAAGAGCAAAGAGTTGGTTTAGGTTGAGCACTGTACAAGGAGAAGCCAGGTTCAGATTAGGTTTTCCAGATTTCAGTATAAATTGTGACATCCTCCAGGCTTTGCAATTCTAAGCAGAATGGTGTTGATGTGTTTTAGTCCCATCTCTTATTCTGTTCTCTGACAAAATCCTATGTGGAAAAATTTCCCCAGGACCTTGCTCAAGATAATTCTGAGAATAGAAGTTTGGGGAGAGGCAACTGCAACAGAAATCCTAGCACTATGGTAATTTAATGGTGACGCATAGTTCATTTTCTTGGAAATTTTCTCTCATCCATCCATCCAGTCAATAATTTTTAATGCACAAAAAGTATTAAACAACATGCTTAGTGCCAGGAGAGGTTGGGACGTGTTAATTTTGGTATATACAGTGAGGTACAGATTTAAGTTGCTTTTATTGGACAGATACCTAGGTACTCTAAAACCATTACTGAATGAGCTGTCATTTCCCCATTACCTCAAAAGACCTTCTTGATTACTTACTAATATAAACTGCGGAACTTATTTATGCACATCAGGCTCTGACTCTGGGCTTCCTATTTGCTCCAGAGACCCAGTACCAGAATATTTAAATCACTGTGGCGTTAAATACGTTTTAATATCTGATAGGGCCAGTTTCTGCGCATTGCACTTTTTTTTTTTTTTTTTTTCCTCTCAGGAACGTGTTCGGGCCCGCGGCAGGGGGCGGGGTCGCGCCTCCGCCGCGGCTCCGGTTCCAGCCCAGCCTCACGGACACAGAGATGGAAATCCCAAGGCTGCTCCCGGCTCGCGGGACACGACAGGGCAGCAGCGGTTGTTGCCCCGCGGGCGGCGGCGGGGTCCACCGAGGCCCTGACCCGCCGGCTGGTCAGGCCCCCGCGCGCCGCCTTCTACTGCTCCGGGGGGCCCAAGATGGCGGGCCCGTGCCGCGGAGCGAGGAGGCCCGCAGGGCCTCACGGGGCCGGGGCCTGGGCCCAGGCCCGAGCCCGTTGGCGCCGAGGCCGAATCACCCGAGCGGCGGCGGCGACGACTTCTTCCTGGTACTGCTTGACCCGGTGGGTGGCGACGTGGAGACCTCGGGCACTGATCAGGCTGAAGGGCCCGTGTGGAGGGAGGAGGCCGAGGCGGGCCTGGGGCCCCAGGGGGGCGAGAGCGGCGCGAACCCCGCGGGCCGCCCTGCGCTGGGCCCCGGCTGCCTGCCCGCGGCCCAGGCCCCGGCCCCGGCCCCGGCCCCGGCCCCGGTCCCGGTCCCCGTCCCCGTCCCCGTCCCGGTCTCGATCCCGATCCGGATCCCGGCTCCAGCCCCAGGCCCGGGCCACGGGGCGGCCTTCGCAGGCACCATCACTATCCATAACCAAGACCTGCTGTTGCGTTTTGAGAACGGCGTCCTCACCCTGACCACGCCCCCGCTGCCGGCCTGGGAGCCGGGGATCCCGCCTTTCCCGCAGCCTGGTGGTCTAATCGCCCCGCCAGCCGGGTTCCCGCACGCCCCGCAGTTGGGTGACTGCCCAGAGCTGCCGCCCGAGCTCCTGCTGGCCGAGCCGGCGGAACCCGCGCCGACCCCGGCGCCCGAGGAGGAGGCTGAGGGCCGGGCCGCCGCCCAGAGCCCTCGCGGGCCGCTGGGCCCGGCCTCAGGCGTGGTGCTGTACCTGTGCCCCGAGGCGCAGTGCGGACAAACCTTCGCCAAGAAGCACCAGCTGAAGGTGCACCTGCTGACTCACAGCAGCAGCCAGGGCCAGAGGCCCTTCAAGTGCCCCCTGGGCGGCTGCGGCTGGACCTTTACCACGTCTTACAAGCTCAAGAGGCACCTGCAGTCTCATGACAAACTAAGGCCATTCGGCTGCCCTGTGGAGGGCTGTGGCAAGAGCTTCACCACCGTGTATAACCTCAAAGCACACATGAAGGGCCATGAGCAGGAGAACTCCTTCAAATGCGAGGTGTGCGAGGAGAGCTTCCCCACGCAGGCTAAGCTCAGTGCCCACCAGCGCAGCCACTTCGAGCCAGAGAGGCCCTACCAGTGTGCGTTTTCCGGCTGCAAGAAGACGTTTATTACCGTGAGTGCCCTGTTTTCCCATAACCGCGCCCATTTCAGGGAACAGGAACTCTTTGCCTGCTCTTTCCCTGGCTGCAGTAAACAGTATGACAAGGCTTGTAGACTGAAAATTCACCTGCGGAGCCACACAGGCGAGAGACCTTTCCTTTGTGACTTTGAGGGCTGTGGCTGGAACTTCACCAGCATGTCCAAACTCTTAAGGCACAAAAGGAAGCACGACGATGACCGGAGGTTCACGTGCCCGGTAGAAGGCTGTGGGAAATCTTTCACAAGGGCCGAGCATCTCAAAGGCCACAGCATAACCCACCTGGGCACAAAACCTTTTGTGTGTCCTGTGGAAGGCTGCTGTGCCAGGTTTTCCGCTCGTAGTAGTCTCTACATTCACTCCAAGAAACACCTGCAGGATGTGGAGACTTGGAAGAGTCGTTGCCCAGTCTCCACCTGTAATAAACTCTTCACATCCAAACACAGCATGAAGACCCACATGGCCAAAAGGCACAACCTTGGCCAGGACCTCTTAGCTCAGCTAGAAGCTGCAAATTCTCTTACACCCAGCAGTGAGCTTACCAGCCAGGGACACAATGATCTCAGCGATGCAGAGATAGTGTCTTTCTTCTCTGATGCACCTGGCAAGAGTTCTGCTGCAGTGCTGGACACAGCATTGGTCAATTCTGGAATCCTGACTATTGATGTGGCTTCTGTGAGCTCAACTCTGGCAGGGAATCTGCCTGCCAACAGTAGTAATTCCCTAGGGCAGGCTGTGGACCCTCGGGCCTTGATGGCCACCAGTGACCTTCCTCAGAGTCTGGATACCTCTCTCTTTTTTGGAACGACAGCTGCTGCTTTTCAGCAGAGCCCCTTAGATATGGATGATGTCTCCAGTGTAAGTGTGGGGCCCCTGGAATCTCTGGGCTCTTTGGCAATGAAAAACTCAAGTCTAGAGCCCCAAACTTTGACACCCAGCAATAAGTTAACAGTGGATGCAGAAGCTCTGACTCCTTCGAGCACCCTTTGTGAAAACAGTGTTTCAGAACTACTGACACCAACCAAAGCGGATTGGAACGTACATCCTGACTCCGACTTCTTTGGACAGGAGGAAGAAACCCAGTTTGGATTCCCTAATCCAGCAGGAAACCATGGTCCTCAGAAAGAAACTGATCTTATCACAGTGACTGGCAGCCCATTTTTGGTATGAACCAACTCTATTTGTT
>JAJEJO010038010.1:0-16146 GCA_020662805.1 Glaucomys volans
AGACACTATCCAAGCAGGTTGCCCTTGGGAAACTCTTGTTAAAGCAAATAGGCCAGAGTTTTGTGGAGTTGGACTGTGATTGAGAGGTGGTTACTCTGTCTTACCTGTGTAGTGTACACTGGATAGGGATCAGTGGGGCAAGTCAAGTAGGTTGTAGACTGCTATCTCATAGGGATGATCTCTGTGTGGTGATTGTATAAGGTAGATATGTGAATCGACATATTAAGAAACTGGAATGAAGAAGAGAACTGAAACTGTCAAAGGTGACTAAACTCTACTTCTGGTATGAGAAAGATAAACTTAAGTTCAAAATGGATATTATGGAAACACAAAATTGGAATTCATTACTTTTGTCTACAGATGTCTCTCTTTACCCTACTACTGTCCCCTCTGACTTCCCTCGGGTTTCCAGGCTGGATAGGAGAATCTCAGGACCAGCCCAGAAAAAGAGTGATCCTGCACTGCTTACTCTTAGTGAAGTTCCAGATCCATCTCCTTTGCTGGCTCTGCTGGGGCTAACCTGGAGTTTTAGGTGTGACCCCCAATCTGTCTCAGAGGAATGGGTTTCCCTGATATGCCTTCTATTCCCAGTTTAGATGTCAAAAAATTCCAGATCCAGCTCCTCTTTTTCTCTAATCCTAGAAACCCAGACCAGTTAGCTTTTTTCCTGTCAACTTTCAGAAATCTTGTGTTGCCTTTTCTGTAATTTCCAGGGTTTTTAGTTGACCTTAGCAGTGAGAATCAGGAGAAATAATGCTATAACATCTTATCCTATAACTGATGTCTCAATAAATGCTTAACCACACAGTAGGTTTTATGATTTCCTTTGGTAGGTGCTCCTGAGTTTCCTCTCTTGGAGTGTAATTGTATGGAGTGCTAAAATAAGCCTCCAGCAATATTAGATATTGAAGTATTATTGATATCCTTTGTCTGTAAAAGACCATATTCTGGGAAAGTCTAGAAAAGTCAAGACTTTAGCCTCATAAGCTGCATAGGGGTAAGTGTGCAGTAGTCTCTCTGATCAGACTCGAAGGAACAGCTATTGAATTTCTTTACTAGCATAACAAGATATCTACTTAACCTTAACCTGAGACAATTTCTTGAGACTAATGTTTGCTTGAATACTTGCATCATTATAGTCAAGATATGGACAGCCTATTTAAATTGTTAACGATACTTAGATGATCTTTTAACTTTTATCTTTTAATCCTTCAGAATCGTTTCATATTTAACCCAAGTTCCTAATCCCTTAAGAGAAAGATAGCTTTCATATCTAGACGTGTTTTTCAATCAAGTAGAATAGTCAATGAAGTAGTCAGTCAATTAGCTGTCCAAAGTGTTAATTTAATTGTAAGCCCTGTTCAGAGATTGACATACTCAAAGAAAATTATTCAGCATAAAAATGAAGAAAAGGTATGCTTTGTTTCAAAATTTTTTATCTTTGAGGCAGCTGAAAATGTTTTACTCTTTTGCAAATGAGCCAGGAGTATTCCTCATAGTCAGCTTTTCATCCTGTCATTTTTATCTACATCAAGCAGAAGGTACTAGTATTGTTTTACATAAAATACTAGAAAGTTTAAGATTAATGTGATAGAGTGATGCAGAGGAAGCTGAGATATTTTCCAAAAGAAGAAGCTATAAAGAGGGTAGCTTCCATGTGCAGTTACTGAAATAAAGAAAGATACCAGGTGTGATTAAAAAAATAAAATTGCAAACATCTCAAGAAAATTTTAGCACTCTTCTTTGCACCAGAAAGTAGAATATTACGAAATTGGATCTAGGAAACAATATTAAAAAGGAAGAAAAAATGTTCCCATGCCTTGTAAAATGATTTAATTCTATTTTGGCAATATTCTATTCTTTTCATAATTACATAACCCAATGACTACATACTCTGTGTTTTTATTTTACTTGCCTATTTCTGGGCAGTTTCAACCTGCTCTGTTCCATCCCCATTGTCCACTGTGGTCTAGTGTTAGGTTCATAAGATCTTGGAAAAGGGGTAAAAAATTCACATTTAATGATCACCTATATGTACCAGAGACTGTACTTATCTCTTTATTTCTTCTTTTTCTTTTTCTTCTTCTTATTCACATTTTAAAAATAATAATGATGGGCTAGGGCTGGGGCTCAGTGGCAGAGCACTTGCCTAGCACTTGTGAGGCACTGGATTTGATTCTTAGCACTACATACAAAAATAAGCAAATAAAATAAAGTCATACTGTCCATCTACAAGTACCATTTTTTAAAAATAACAATGAACCTCAAAGAGGTTAAATAATTATTTATTGACTTCACAACTTGAAGTATGGAGTTTTAGATGAAGATTTACATTTGTCTAGTTCAAGACCATTCATTTCTGTTCAACCATGCTGTTATAGCAAATAGCTGTTCACTCTTAGAGATGGAGAAGCATAGGAGAACATGAAAAAGAGACTGTAAACAGGTTGTGACCATCTTGTAAAAGGCATTGTGTGTCTGATGAAGTATGACAACATTAGAGGGAGTCTAATGTTAAATTAGAGGGATTTTCAAGCAAGAAAAATGTATTAATCATATGATCATCTCTTACCCTTATTTGGGGGGGCTAGTCTCCTGGGCATTACAAAGATTGTGTCATCACATTGCAATGTTTTTATGCTGACAATCAGCAAATGCTGTCTTGTCAAAACAATGAGACCGTGAAACTGACTCTTGAAGCCTTTCACTATTACTCAGGCACTCAGGTATGCTTTCTTATGTAGAACTAGCAGTGTATTTTATCAAATTAATATTTATTATTTGGAATCTTAGACAATGTGTCTCATATGTACATGATTAAAATGGTACCATAGGAAGGAGAAAAATATGAAAGCTACTCTAATAGAATAGTGAAGGTATGAAATAATCAATCAGAGGGAAACATTGTTTTTTTATTAATTAATATGATTTCTTATCTTCTAAGTTTGTATCCTAATTGTGAGGTCTTTATCCCCACCCAAGAAAGCAAGAGTGGCAAATTTTGTACAGCACAAAACAAAGTTGTCATTCCTTGACTCTGGATACTGACATAGCAAGTACCATTTGTCACCACTGTCACTGAATCACTTGGCAGTTATGTAGACCCACAGACTGCCCAGTCCCTATCTGTGTTTTTCTCTTGACTCTTTTGCATAGCCTACGTCCAGAATAGTTACCAAGTTTCCTTCTCGTGCCTTTTACGTAAGACAGTCCTCGTTACTGTGTCTCTGGGCCTGGAGACATTGCTTAGTTACCTCTACTGGCCATGCTAGGTAAAAACTCTGTACACCTTCTCCCCTATCTCCAATATAGGTAAGAATGGGATCTTGGACTCACAGCAATGAACTCATGGTGTGAAAATAGTCACTCGGATCTGTCTAGGGTGAGGCTAGACAAGATAAATTCAAAATCTTTTACTGAGCACAGACAAGTGGCAAAACTCCTAAGAGCATTTTACTAGGGTAAACCAAGTTTTTCTCCCACTGGAGGTCCTTTTTACCTCTGAGATTTCCATTCCACAGCATAAACAAAACTGCTATGTCTGTCCTGGGCTGCATCTACAGAGAAAGAATGGACCAGGATTGTGCTTGAAGAGATATTGTCATGTATCTTTTAATCCGTGTATATTTGATTAGCATTTTTACAAGTAAATAGCTAATGATTAGCAGGTAAACTCTGGAATGATACTGCAAGGAACATTGAATACATTGCAGAAATCAATTTTTCTGATATAGTAAGTGATTGGCTGGTTATGGCACATTAATCTCTGCAAAGTTTCTCAAGAAAAATGTGGAAGTTATTTATATTTGTACTGCTTTAATCATGCCAACTAAATAAAGGCATTCGTTTTGGAGAAATGAGGTGGAATAAAGTTTTAAATGGTAAGCCTATTTTATCTTGATAAATTGGATTAAGTCATGGATGGTTAGAGTTGACAAGGAGCATGGCAATCATGTCAGGCAGCCTTTCAACCCCTCTGGGTAGATGCTGAGGTGGTGACTGGTGAAATGGCTAGGAGCATGTACCAGGAAGTGCAGCAATAAAACGATATGTTTTTTGATGATTTGGTTTTGTTTCTTTTTTTGTGTGTTCATTAAATAAACATAATGGTGGGTTTCATGGTGACATATTGATACATGCTTATAACATCAGTTTCATTGCCAATTAACTCCTCTTTTCCTCCTTTTCTCCCTCTCCCGTCCTTTCTCCATTCTGTCTCCCTTTGACTTTCCTTATGTCACTTTTTTCTTTTCCCAGTACCTTCCATACTTACTGAACATGATGCTCTCCAGTTTTATCCATTTTTCTGCAAATGCCATAATTCTGTTCTTCATTATAGCTGAATAATACTTCCCTACTGTATATATACCACATTTTCTTTATCCATTCTTCTGTTGATGGCCACCTAGGCTGATTCCATAACTTGACTATTATGAATTGTGCAGAGATAAAATGGGTATGCATGTAACCAAATATGATGTGTTTAATTCATTGGGATTAATGTCAAAATGTGTAGAGCTGGAGCATGTGGTAATTCAATTTTTAGCTTTTTGAAGAATCTCCATATGTATTTCCATGATGACTGTACTGATTTACATTTTCACCAACAGTATGTAAGAGAGTCTTTTCCTCACATTCTCACCAATATTTATTGTTATTTGTATTATTGATGTTTGTTATCAATAATGAGCTAATATGAAATGGAAGAGCATTGTAGTTTTGATTTGCATTTACCCGACAAAGATGTTGAGCTTTTTTTTTCATGTAAGTGTCGGCCATTTGTACTTCTTCTTCTGAGAAGTATCTATTTAGTTAATTTTCTGATTTATTGATTGGGATATTTTGTTTTGGTAGGTGAGAATATCGAGTTTTTGGAGTTCTTCATGTGTTCTGGATAATTATTCTCCATTGGAAGAAGATCTGGCAAAGATTTTTTTCCTACTCTATAGATTTTCTTTTCATTCAGTTAATTATTGCCTTTGCTATGCAGATATTATTTTATTTTATTTTTTGGTTGTCAGTGGACCTTTATTTTTTATTTATTTATATGTGGTGCTGAGGATTGAACACAGTGCCTCCACACATGCTAGGCAAGCGCTCTACCACTGAACCACAACCCCAGCCCCCAGCCCCAGCCCCTTTTTAATTTGATACCATCCCATTTATTGATTCTTGTAATTACCATAGAAATTCTGTTCAGGAAGTTGTTGTCAGTGCCCATGTGTTGAAGTGTTTCCCCTATTGTTTTCTTCTAAAAATTGCTTAGTTCTTTGTTGTATTTTGAGTTGACTTTTATACAGGGCAAGACATAGGAATCTAGTTTCATTCTTCTAAATATGAATCCAACCATAAGACTATTTGGATTTTATTCCAAATTAAATAACAATATACCACTGGGCAAGTGACTTAATTGCTCTGTACCTCAAATTTTTTCTTAAAATAGAGATCATTAATAACAGTATCTAATCTGTGTAGAAGATTTAGAATACAGCAAATAAAATATAGGATACCAAGTTACATTTGAATTTCAGAAAAGTAACAAATATATTTTTGAGCATAAATTTGTCTCAAAATGATATGACTAATATGTATAATACAAATGCCTTATCAGAAATTCAAATGTTACTGGGCATCCACTGTTTTACTTGGTAAATTTGGCATTTCAAAAGGATTAACTGACACAACACATACAAGATCCTTAAGGAAAAATGCTAAAGATATAGCAATGATGGGTTAAGTTAATTCTATTTTTATTATTTTTCCAGTTATCTATCTGCTACTATCAGGAAAAGATTATAATCTAGATTCATTGCTTCCATAAGGCCATGCTAATATTACTTCTATTTTAAAGAAGCTTGTACTTAGATTAAAATATAGGTCAAATTTCGGTATATTCAGTACCTCTTCTTCAGCAGTAATCTGTATGAAACCAGAAGGAGGAGGAGGATGTGGAGAAGAGGAAGGAGGATGAGAAGGAGGAGGAGGAGGAGGAGATAAAAGAAACAAAGACACATTTTGATGTGAGACAGATTTGAACAGACTTTTAGAAGAATGTGAGCTACACCAATACACTCTTGAAAACCAAGTGTTTTAATTCCTAAGAATGACTGCTGGTTTATCTGCTTTTCAGCAGATTATTGCCTGAGATTATTCATTCCATTGTCATTTCTTACTATTTATTAGTGTGGGAAAAGCAAAACTTGATCACACGTAATGGCTCCCAAAAGCAATTATATCCTATTTACCTCATTTTAGAAGGTTATCCTCAATTCCAGGGCTCTACTTCTTCCAGCATTACTATATCAGGTAGGCTATGTAGAACGTGCACTGCCCTGTAATGATACAATTTCCATTTTGTCATTAAAAGAGCAATTTAGGAGTCAAACTGAGGTAGGCAAAAAAATATGAATGGGAATTCTATATATCAAAAGACCCAGAATTGGAGATACAGATTAGTGGAAAAAGAAATAATTGAGTATAAAAAATTTTAGAGAAGGAATGGTGGTAGACAGAAAGAAAGAGAAGTGCAACCCTCTCCTTTCCCTAACCCACCAATGGCCATTAGAAAAGGACTTAGGCAGTAATGGGGAAAAAGATTGACACTTGCTCAGGAAAACACTAGTGTATTTAGTTTTGTGGTGGCAGAAATTAAAGTACTGTGAAATCTTGTGTCTGAGAAATACATGCAATTCCTGGCCTGTGTGTTGATGAGATGAACTCATTCAATTATGCTGTACTTGTTGGGGAGGGGATGTAATTGGGACACTGTTGTTTTACACAAGTGTCTGTTACCTTGAGTGATCTGAATTAGGAGGCAAAGTGATAACCTCAGTGCAGTGGCTGAAGTAAATAGTGTCAACATAAGACTATTTATAAATTTTTTCATTGCTATAAAATTCTTATAAATCAATATATTTCATAGTATTTCAACATGAGAAAGTCAAGAATTGACTACATAGCTAGTCAGGCCAAAATTTCTCAACGTGAAATAGAAAAGCAAGATTTAAACACAGGATTGCACCATTCCACATTCCATCCCTTTCCTCTCTATCTCATGGTACAATTGTTATTTTGGCACCATGTTCTATATAAATAATAAATCAATATGTATCTCAGAGAAAAGAAAGATTTCCATAATCAAGTAAAATTCAAAGTCAATACATTTACATTGATTTTCTTATTCCACACCTTATGGATTTTTGTATTGCCTGTGTGTGACATTTCTCATGATATTGGTTGTCTCACAATATCTTTTAAAAGACCAATCATATGGACAAACATGAGGTTTAATATCCAAAGTGATATCTTATCACATAGAATTAAGAAAGCGACCTATAGAATAAGTAATTACACATACAACCCAAATTTCATACCATCATTTTGAGTCATCATTAATTACTGAATAAAATTTAGTCAAGTATAGAAAGAAAAAAGAACCAAATGTTTTTATTGTATCACCTACTTGAAGAAGTCTTGGAATTTATATGTAAAAGCAAGATAAAATCAATTGTTTTGATTCAAGAATTATAAAATAGTAATTTTTAAAAACATGAAATATGTGGGTGATTAGCAACATTGATAATTGAAAGAAATTAAAATTCATCAACTTAAAATCCTACATTAATCATAACATCATACAACAAATACATAATTTTGATTGTAATTCTGTATATTTAAAGGGTTATATTATGATTTGAGTTTTTTGTGTTGTTTTTGTTGAGTCATCCATGGTACATGGTTCATGAATCCCTACTCAAGGCAGGCCACAGAACTAGAATTTCTCTTCCCAAATGTGGGGCATGAAAACTCTGCATTTTTGTCTTAGAGTTGGCCATAAAGAAATTCTCTGGCTTACATTTGTTTGGTAGAATGTCATAAGACCCTCCTCATTCTAGAGGTCTGCCTGGCCCATAACTTAGAGGAGGAAATGTTACATAGGAAGACCAAGAAAAATCTGAACAGGCAGGGCTTTCTGGATTTCCTCTTTCTATTAGCAATAAATCATATCCTTGTGGTTCAGTCACCTTCTGCACAGTTGTTCATGCTTCAGTAATGTCTATACCATGAAGCCCCAATAAAAACTCAAAAGGATAGAGTTCAGAGAGCTTCTGGAGAACCAGCGCATGGGTGTTGTACTTGCAGAGGATACAGAAGCTCTTTGTTGCTTCCTACGTGTCTTGCACCTTGCATCTCTTCATCTGTGTTTATAATATCCTTTATGATAAACCAGTACACATTGTTTCCTTGAGTTCTTTGAGCTGCTCTAGCATATCAACAGAACCCACAAAGGCAATTACAAGAATTCTGATTTATAGCTTGCCTGTCAATGTGAAATAGCCTGGGACTTGTGACTAGCACTAGATAGTGTGGGAAATCTTGGGGACTGTGTACTCAACTGGTGGATTCTAACACTATCTCCAGGTAGATTGAATTTCACAACTGAATTGGATTAGAGGACACCTAGCAGTTTTTTATTTTTATTTTTTTTCTTCTCCCTGCAGATTTGTTTGCTTGATGGTGTGGAAATATGCCCACACTTTTTGAGGTGATAAAAATCTTCTAAAGTGGATTGTTGAGGTGGGAGATCAGAATTAAAAAAAAATAAATAAAAACGAACAGAATAAAGCCATCAAATAAATTTAAATGTAGCCATAGATATACTTGGTATAACCTCTGGAGAAATAATTGAAATAATTTTTGTCTGAAATGAAGAATTATCTATTGTGACTGGATTTATTGATAATGTCATTCCTGTGAAATTGACTTATTTTCCTCAATTAACTGAAACTATAGATCAGGCACAATCCTCTCCCACTCAACTCTTCCATTACACAAAACAAGAATAGAGATGATTTGCATTAAACATAAAGAACCTAATGTGATTTGACAATGTGCTTGTATGTTTCACCTATAAGGGAAAAAGGGTTGATACGTTGATACGTTTGTTCTTTTGTAACTAAACTTACTTTCTGAAATTTGACATTGTTTCATCAAAGACTAATAAATGTGGTAGTTCTTAAAATGTTTCATTGAGTGAAACTTTCTGCAGATACCACTTGTAAGCTTAAGCATTCTGAAAGGGCTTTGCCATTTCCAATTATACTACTAATAAAAAAAAAAAAACATGTCATTTACCTCCTACAGCCAATCTTATCATTTCTGTCACAGCTAACTTATTCCCTCAAATCTGAGAGTGTGAAATCAAACACTCTCTTTATAAGAAAATTAAAACCACCAAAAGGCACATTAGTGAAAAAGAAGGCAAGCTAAAAATCTTCCTAAAGAATTGTTTTTATTTCTTCAAAACCAAACAAAGTAAATTTGTGGAAGAAATGCACACCTATAATCCCAGTGACTGAGAAGGCTAAATCAGGAAGAATGTAAGTTGAAAGCCAGCCTCAGCAATTTAGAGACCTGTGTCAAAAAAAAAAAAAAAAAAAGAGAAGTAGTACTGGAGATGCAGCTCAGAGATTAAGTGCCCCTGGATTCAACCCCCAGTACAAATAATAATAATAATAATAATAATAATAATAATAATAATAATAAATGCATATATGTGCACAAAGTTGTTTATAAAAATGGACACAAATTAATAATCTCTCACAATGAAGGAAACTAGCAACACACACACACACCCCAGAATAAACAGAATAAAGCACTTCTTTCTAAAGATAAACAAATATTATTCTCACAACCTTTCAATCCAATGCACTGAATAGGCTACATATGACCTTTAGGTGGCTGCTTGCATCCTATTGAGTTGGTGCTTGTGGTAGCAGGGTACTTCATTAGGGGTATTCTACCCTATTTAATCCACATCTGTTTCTCCAATTCATCTTTCCCTGCAATGTTAAGTAATTCCAGCTCTAGGGGAAATATAGGAAATGATTCAGGGAATAGCAGAATGCCTTTGTCCTTCATTTCTTTGACAGTATTATGTTTGGCATATGTCAATGGGGAAAAAAGCTAAGAACCTATTTAGCTGTGAATAACTCCACTCTCACTACAGAAGTATTGAAATCATCTAACTCCCTTTATTCTCTTCTCTTTTCATCATCTAAACCTCTGGTATTTGGGGGAAATTTCTCTTCAAGAATAAATTTATCTGAATAAACTAGGAGCAGGGACCAACCAAACCTCTATACTAGTCACTATATACTGGAATTCATCTTACTGTTTCTTCCAAGGACTAAACAATATTAAATACTATTCTATCGATGCAGCAATCTAATGACACAATAAGATAGTGTATAAATACAAGGGAGAACATATTGTTTATATTTTTATTGAATCTTTCTTTTTTCATCTTTTATTCTGCTTAGACTGTCAGGATCTAATAAGGTGTGCATGTAAAATAACTCATGTGGGGTTTTGTAAATTGGTTTTGTAAATTCAATTTAGCCTAATGGTGCCCTCACCTGTGAAGAAAGGGCTGCTGTCCTCTGTGCTCCAGCCCTGACTTCAACATCCTTTCATGACTCTCAGAGATCGCCAGGGGTGAATAGGCATCCACATTTCCTGTCATCACCAGCCTCCACTCACCACCATCAGCACTTAAGAGGGCTCATCTCTACCTGTTTCCTTTCGAAGGTGCTTCTGTTTCCTGTTGCCATAGAGATGGAAAAGAGGTTGGTGTCTTTTCTATAGATGCAGGAAGCTTTGTATAGACTCCCTGGCTTTGTCCTTTGTCACACTGTGAATCCTTTGAGAGTCAAATGGATGTTCCTTCTCCTAAGTGGTCTTTTACATAACATTTCATAAAATGTTTTGCCCATTTTATGCTTTATTCATTTAACTCTAAGCATTACTTTTTTGTGTTCTCCTTTGTTTTTATTAGATATTGCCTGTCACATTCAATGCTCTTCAGTGTACTGCATGCTAACTTTGAAAATGATTTGTTTCCTTGAAAGTATAAAGAAACTCCACAAGCAAGATGAGCATAATAAAATATGAATTAATGATAGCAGTTTCCATATCAATAAATCCTTTTATTTGGGTGCCACTTACTGCTACTTGCTGCCCTGTGACTTACCCGCATAAGCTAATGTCTGGATTTGGTTTTCTAACTGCTGTATTTCAGTAACAAGCAGCACATTTAAGACCTTGAAATGTCTGGGTTTTGTTTTCTAGCAGTTGGGTTTTAGTGGCAAGCAGCACATTTAAGACCCTGGACAGTGTGATCAGGTTTTGAAATCAGGTTGAATGCATATTCTACATTTAGAGGCATAACTTCAGGCTGCAGATGCATCCTTTAATAAGCAGGAAAGAAGATAACCACATAAGGAAAGGTGATGATTATACTCAAGGTTTGTAGTATAGTCTCTCTCTCTCCTTCTCTCCATGCGCCACACAATGAATTTCAGTAAACGTCAGACTGAATATGTGACAGTGATTCATTAAGATTGTAATAAAGCTGAAAAGTTCCTGTCACTTATAGGTACTATATTGATCAGAATGTCTGTGTTACCATCAACTTTTACTCACATGTTTCTGGAGATTTTGGCGTAAATGAATCTAAAACACTAAATATGATGAATATTACAAGTTTATATATTTATGTATTATTTTATCATTATTCTAATTATTATTACACAAGAGATGGCAGCTCCATGTGTGTTATTGCCCCAAAGACCTTTCAGTGGGACAAGATGAGGAGGTGGAAGACAGTGACACTGATGGTCCCAACCCTGTGAAGGCCCAAGCGAATACATGCACTTGGGTTCTAGATTTTTCTTTCTTTTTGCAGTTCTAGGAGTTGTGCTTTATGCATGCTGCGTAAGTGCTCTACTACTTGGCCTTGTGTTTTCGTTTTAATAAAAAGGTTTTCCAAGAAAATTTTAAAATAGAAAAAAACATATAATATGGGTAGAAAACAATTTATGGAGCTGTACAATGTTTTATAAGTCATTATTTCCAGAGTTGAAAGTTAAAAAGTAAAATGTTTATGAAGTAAAAATAGATACACAGTGTGATGCAGTTGCCTGCAGTATTCAGTGCAGTGCACAGGCTATATGGGTTTGTAGGCTGGGAGCAATAAGTTATACCATATATTCTTGTTTTGTAGTTGGTGATTTAAGTTTGTAAGTGTCAGGTTCTGTGTTAACATAATGATAATGTTGCGTAACAATGCATCTCTCAGAACATAAACATTTTGTTAGTTGCCACAAAAATATACATGAGTGTGTGAGTGTGTGTGTATGAGAACATTAAAATTTCAAGCCAGGTGTGACGGAGCACATCTGTCCTCCCATTTGCTTGGGAGACCAAAGCAGGAGGATCACTGGAGCCTACAAGTTAGTAAGATCCCCATCTCAAAAAGAATCAAAATGACACTATTAAGCTGGCATTCTTGACCTGTTTTATAGGTAGTTAAGACACAAAAAGATTGAGGATATATTCAACTATTGCACAGATACTGAGTGATCATGCTAAAATCTGTGCATTTGTTTATTTATTCCTTAATATCCATTGAACTTTTATTATTTTCCATTCATTACACATTTAAAGTACACCAATGAGTAAAACAAAGATCTCTGACCTCATAGAGCATAGATCCCAGCCTGAGAACATAGAGTAAACAATAAACAAAATAAACAAATTTAAAAGTATATTGGAAAGAGGTAAATACTATAAGATACAAGAGAAAAATGGAATAAATGGGGCCTGGATTCAAGGATGTATAAAAGCAGGGAGCAGGAGTAAATAGAGAAGTGAAAGTAGAAGTCATTGAAAAGTGAAAAGGAGCTCTGAGCACACGTGAAAGACACCTGACTGGCTTTAGGCACCTCGTGCTTTCCTTCAGAGGGGCTTCTTCCTAAGAAACATTGGTTTATCCCTCATTGAAATATGGTGTTCTTCACCTGAGGTCAAATAGAAAATGATACATAACAAAAAAGTTAGACTTGGTAACAGATTGATTGATACTTTTTAAATACAATGCAAAAAAACTATTAGGAGGGAAAACATACTTTATACGTGCATAGTAGAATGGTCTAATTTTTGTCAAATCCCAACATAAAACATTTAGCACATAATAATAATCCAGAAACACTGTAATTTCTCCTTTGGAAGTTTAGAAATAATCCACTTTTCCTTAGCCCTGTAGAACAATGTCTCTACAGTCTCTATTCCTGCTTTTCCACTGAACCCTGATATTTCTTTCTATGGCACCAATAATGTTGAACATTGATTTCATCTTAGTGACTTGCTCTGTTTTACCCCGAATATATAGACTAAGCCTTTTCTGTATTTATTTTTGGGTATTGAGGATTAAACCCCAAAGCACTTTACTACAGAGTTACATGCCCAAATGTTTTAAAAAAATTTTTTTTTTTTTTTTTAATTTCCATACAGGGTATTGCCAAGTAGCAGGGTCAACTCATACTTGGAATCCTCCTGCCTCAGCTCTCCACGTAGCTGGGATTACAAGCATGTGCCACCACACTCCCTGACACTATTTATTTATTTATTTTGTTCTAATTAGTTATACATGACAGTAGAATACATTTATATATTTTGATAAATCATACATAAATGGAGTGTAATTTTCATTGTTCTGATTGTACATATTGTAGGATCGAATCAGTCATACAGTCATGGCTTTTGTTTTAATAGTACTGTATATGTTTTGTTTTTTTCTTGATGGTAAGTACACTGTGATTAAAAGTGTGTGTACTTCTGTGTGCTTTCCCAGATTACAATCAGCTTAAAATGAAAGCACAAGCTTAATTCATTATGACATGTTATGTCTATAGACCAGTACTTAGTGCATATAGCAAAGTGGTCAGTAACATGCATTTATTTTTAAATATAACAGAGTGACTATTATTCCCTAGTCATTCCCCATTGTGAATTAGCATCCACCTATCAGAGAAAACATTTGGCTTTTGTTTTTTCAGGATTGGCTTATTTCACAAAGATTAGGTAGAGGGGAATGAAGAGATGGGAGAGGGTGTCAGGGTAAGAAGTACAGTAGAATTAATCAGACATTATTACCCCATGAACATATGTAACTATATGACCAGTGGAATTCTACATCATGTACAACCAGAAGAATGAGAAATTCTGCTGCATTACATATGATATATCAAAGTACATCTTATTATCATGTATAACTAATTAAAACAAATTTAAAAATTAAAAAAATAAATAAATTGTAAAACAGGAATTTAAGACAAAATAAAATAACAGAGTCAATGAGAAATTATCTAATAGCTATCACTTGACCTTGATTTTGATACTGCTCCCCTAAGTCCCTTTCTTCTGATGTCTATAGCATTATTCAAAGCATATTTTTCCCCATGTTTGGTCAATCTAAAAATCAAGCCTTCATTATAACTACCTACCCTAGCACTAAAACTTTATGGCTTGCATGAATGCAATTGCATCAGAACTCAGGAACAATTGACCACTGAGCCACATCCCCAGCCCGATTTTGTATTTTATTTAAAGACAGGATCTCATTGAGTTGGTTAGTGCTTCACTTTTGCCGAGGCTGGCTTTGAACTCATGATATTGATTAGTCCATATCCACTGAAGGAAATAACATTGAAAAAAGTTTCAGGTATAATTGAAATAGCATTCATAATAAAACCGCTTAATATTCTCCTGAATCCACTGTTTACAAAAGATAAGAATTCCGATTTTTATGCATGCTTTAGAAGTAACAAATGAGGGACTGGGTTGTGACTCAGTGGTAGAGCACTTGCTTAGCATGTGTGAGGCACTGAGTTCAATTCTCAGCACTGCATATAAATATATAAATAAAAGATGAAGGTCCGTTGACAACTAAAAAAATATTTAAAAAAGAAATAACAAATGAATTTCTTACAATACTGCAACTGTGCAAGTGCTAGTTCTTCTTTAGCTTCTCTGCTTTTTACTGTACATATTAAGCACTGTTATAGAGAAACAAAATCTTAATTTTTAAAAATTAAGCGAAATACCATTTTAAGAAAAAAAAACTATACAGTTATCAGAGATGTAAGTTAATTTATCCTTTTAATTTATCTATCTTAGAAGTCATTTAATCTGACTGGAACTTGTATAACTGGCTAAATTTTTTTAAAATCAGTTGAAACAGATTATTTAAAAAATGTACACTATTATATTACATGTATTAAAGTACATTTATTAATTATTTTTCTTAAGGACAGAAGCATAAATGCTTTCTAGAAAGTATATATGAGAGGCCTTGCAGAACTGATAACTGTTATTATGCTTTATGATGGAAGAGGGAGGTTTTTACCATGTCAGCAAAGTAGAAAGCACAGAATTCTGTTACATTAATAATGATGCAACACTTTTAACACTAGGGAATTTTGAATTTGTAACTACATATTTTATGGCATGAAATGTTTGATCATGAAAACCTGTAGACAAGGAGCTGTAGTCAAGGAACAAGTTATCAGCCCAACACACCAAGTAAAAGGACAGATGTGGTTTTTCCCAGTGAAGATGCACTTTTGTCTCTGACTTCTGAAATGTACATTCCCCACAATTTTCTTTGTAATTACAAGGAGAGAAGAATGAGCAGGGACAAAATAATATCTGCCCATGCTAGGAAACCCAGATAGAAAAATTATGTAGCACATATTGTTAACG
The DNA here is from genome assembly GCA_020662805.1 of Glaucomys volans. Classification (NCBI taxonomy): domain Eukaryota; kingdom Metazoa; phylum Chordata; class Mammalia; order Rodentia; family Sciuridae; genus Glaucomys; species Glaucomys volans. Next base: position 15,604 of record JAJEJO010038010.1, read on the forward strand.
ATTATTTGAGGCAGAGGATATTATGTGCTTTTGAAAACTTAAACATAGAAGTAAAAAATATAAATAATATATTTTTGTGTGCAGTGTGAACTTTTTGCATGTTAGAAACTAAACTACTCTCTGCAAAGCAAAAATTCACCTACAGATTAAAACATTAGGCTCAAAAAAACATGCAACAAAGAAGAATGAAATTATGGCCATTGCTGGTAAATGGATGAGACTGGAGAACATCAAGCTAAGAGAAATAAGCCAGACTCAGAAATTCAAGCATTGAATTTTTTCTCTCATGTGCAGAAGGAAAACCAAAGTAAGGGGAAAAAAGTTGTGGGGAGGGAGATGTTTAGTAGAGGAAGAAGAGGGAGGAGAGACAAGAAAAGAGAGGAACAGTAAAATGAATGTGACCAAACTTTCCTATGTACATATATGAATATACCACAATGAATTTCACCTTCATGTATTTGTATAATACGTCAATTAAAAAATACTATAAATAAATAGAAAGACAGATTGGGAGAAAAGAGGAAAGGGAACAGCAAAGGGAGA
>JAJEJO010038018.1:0-24389 GCA_020662805.1 Glaucomys volans
ATGTGGAAAATTATCCAATAGCTTGCCCTTACTACCTGCCAGAGAGCTTTCAAAATGCAAAAAACTGCTGCTTCCTCTGCCTTTCAAGTCATCTCTTCCTACAAAAACCCGAACAGGCTGCAACAGCCTCTGGGCTCACAAGTTCCCCTGACTGCACCAGTCTCAGGGTGAGAACTCATGTCCATAAAGGCCAGTTTCCTAACCCCAGCAACCAGGACTGGACAAGAGCTCCCCAAAAGACTTCTTAAATGAAACCGATATGCTGGCAGTATGGGGAGCCAAAGCCTATCCTGGCATATGGGGTTTACAGGAATTTGGGTTCTAAGCTATATGATATCAATTATAGACGAGTCCGTTTTGCCGGCATATGTGAAGTGTCATCGCAAGCCCACAGCACTTTCTCCTTTACCTGTGTTTAGCATCAGTTTAGTTTACTGCCTGGCTATATTTGACTTGGCGCCCTTTGTTCCTAACCACATGGATAGTGTGGCCAACTGGGTCATCATTTCTGCTGGGGCCCACAGATAATGGCCAGGATGGTGACGGTGCAGTGGTCTGGCCAGTGGGGGACCAGCAGCACCACAGGCTATCTATTCCTTGTGTGTGTCAAACCTGCCTCTTGAGCTTGGGTGTGGGCTGGAAACAGCTGAGGCAAGGATGGGGAGGCAGGGCACAAGGGTCTGTACACAGGGCCCTGCCAGCAGGGCCAAAGGAAACTAGGGAGTGGTGCTGGCTTCCAGCACAAAAGCCATTGCTCCAAAGAGCAATAATCCTCAGGATATCACCAGCCCGAGAGAGGGCCAACGGAGAGGCCCCTGCCCTGAGGACGGGCCAGATTTCTCTCACTTATTTATGGTATCATGGTTTATAAAGTGGGCCCAGCACACAGATCTCTGGGCACAGTTTCAAATACATGCATTTCTTTTAAATTAAACACCACACACACATTTGCTGTGCGTGTGCACACGGTCTGTTCAAGCCATGCTGCTGCCCAGGAGTGTTCCTGGCCACGTGGAACGATAACTGAGGATGATGGTACCAAAGCCACCATCTAATATTAGATTTTGTAACTCAGAGATTCATTAATATAATTACTCAGATGCCAGCCTGGCTTGGCAAGGCCTCTTGAATTGTGTTCCTCTCTGACAAAGCACTCTGGCTGCAGGGATGCCCTGGTGAGCCTCCTTGTCTGTGGGCATGGGCAGAGGCACTCTTCCACACACCCTCCCATTGTGGCAGGTCCTGCCTTTTTGTGTTTTGTCACAAGACAGGCACCTCTGAAGAGTGGGCTGCAGGGGTGAGCAGCCTGCTGGGTGGGCCCCGATTTTCTGCAAGCTGGATGGGGCTTGGCTGCGGGCTGGGTTACTTTGCTCTCTTGTGACACTTCACACATAATTGTGTAGGATTCTCTTGCTAGGCTGGAATCTTGGAGTGGGGACTGTTTTATCTGTCTTTGCATCTGTCTCTTGCCCACATATCGTTTTATACGGCTCCATAATCCCATTCTAAGTATTGAATTAGCCTTCAGCTGGGGAGCATTAAGGCCCAACCTTGACATAGAGCAAAGGCCTGCAATGGTGTAAAGCCCAGAAAGGGTCTGATGGAGCAGGTGGCTGGGGGGAGCAGTGGGTGTGGTCTGTGAGTGGACATCACTGAGGGGGAGTCCTGACAGACGAGTGATAGAAACTTCTGGAACACTAGAAAGAGCACAACATGCAAGTGAGAGGCTATGGGTTTATGGGTTGAAAGGGACTTGGTTTCTCAAAATATATACTTTTTTCCCTTTAAATGAGGTATCAGGAAAGTGGGGGAAGAGTCATTCTCTTCTTGGCCTCTCCTTCACCCCCAGCACCCTGTTGCAGGGGCTACTGCTCGGTGGGCAGGTAAGCCCCAGCTCAGCTTGTTCCACCCATGCCCAGGCCTACCCTCTGTCTCCTTGCTGTGCCTGCTATGTAGTCCCCTTTGAAGGGTGTCCCTACTTCTGGCCACACAGCACATGGCCTCCAGATGCCACATCCTCTCTAAATTAAGCCCAAGGAGTGACTGAATTTACTGGTGATAGGGTCTCTTTCAGGGACAAATCCCCTTGCACACTAGCTTGGTGGATGCTATGCAGCACAAATTGGCAAGGAGTGCCCCGGGGTCCCCAGGGACTACTTGCCTTTTGTTCTGAGGCTCCTCCTGCCTCTCTTCCCTCTCTGGAGAAGCCCTGGCATCCAGGTCACTCCTGCAGATGGGTTTGTGGCCACTCTTCCTGCCTCTTTCTCCTGGGGATCCTTCTGGTGTGGTCAGAGTTGACTGCCATCTCCCAGCCAGCTCATGTGCTCACAGTTCTGGTGATAGATTTGGTTAACAATGAACTATTAAAGGAATGTGAACAGGGAAGGGGATTTTTTTCTTCACACACTAGCACATGCAGTCAATTCACTAAGCTGACCCCAGTCAGTTCTGTTGCTGGTGCTGTCCCTACATTTGTCCAGACTTCAGAGCCATTTCCAGTAGTTTTCAAATGAGTTCCCAGCTCTCCTATCTCCACCCTAAGGCTCCAGCCAGCTACTTCCTCCACTTTCGCCTGGTTCTGAGTCTTTCCTCCAGCCCTATGTGCCTGTCCTCTACTTTAGAAGCCTGCCTTCTCCTGCAAAGCACCCCTCATTCAGTGGAGGAGCAGTAGGGGAACCTTAGGCACCCAATCTTGATCATGTGGTGGGTGCATAGCAGTGTAACAGTAATTTGAGGATGTTGCTTCTTGTCGTTTGAGCTGAGCCCTGGACCTGCAGAGTCAAGGTTTCGAATTTGTCTCACTGTGTTCTGATTTGCCGAGTGCCACATTCATACCTCTCTGTCTATCCACTGTTTTAAAAAGTGCATGAGGCTGGGGCACGGTGGTGCATGCCTATAATCCCAGCATCTCAAGAGGCTGAGGCAGGAGGATTGCACATTTGAGGCCAGCTCAGCAACTTAGCAAGGCCCTAAGCAACTTAGTGAGATCTATCTCAAAAAATAAAAAGGGCTGAGGATGTGGCTCAGTGGTTCAATCTGCAGTGCATGTGAGCACGTGTGCACACACACACATAGAGGTGGGGTGTGGCTCAGTGGTGAAGCATTGCTTAGCATCTGTGAGGCCCCAGGTTCCATCCTCAGCACTGCAAACCAACAAATAGTGAATAAGTAAGGGAGAGAGATACTAGTGCACATTTATCATAAAAATACAAAATACATGGTCAGGTGCAGATGCATACTCCTATAATCCCAGCAATTTGAAGGGTGGAGGCAGGAGGATGGCAAGTTCCAGACCAGCCTGGGTGACTTAAGGAGACCCTACCTCAAAATAAAAGGGAAATGGGGCTGGGGATATAGCTCAGTTGGTAAAGTACTTGCCTCCCAAGCACAAAGTCCTGGGTTTAATCCCCAGTCACCGCAAATAAATAAATAAATAAATAAATAAATAAATAAATAAAAGGGAAATTTAAAAGGCTGAGGAAGTGGCTCAGTGGTAGAGCACCCCTGGGTTCAACCCCCAGTACCAACAAACAAAACACAAAATAAGGCCAGGATGCAATACCTATAATCCCAGTGGCTTGGGAGGCTGAGGCAGAAAGATCACAAGTTCAAAACCATCCTCAATAACTTGGCAAGGCCCCAAGTGACTTAGTGAGACCCTCTCACAAAAATAAAAACATTAAAAAAAAAAAAGACTGGGGATGTGACTCAGTGGTTGAGCACCCCTTGGTTCCATCCCAAGTACCAAAACAAAACAAAAACACAGAACATCTAGAGAGGAAAATAAAAAAAAAATCAAAATTTTACCACTTCAATAGCTACTATTATCTTTTCTTTTACTTTTCTATACCTATTAAACATATTTATTTTTTATTGACATTTATGGTATAGACTTTTTGATCCTACTTAAAAATTTTTAACACCATTGTGTATTCTACCATGTCACTATTTTTCAAAAACTCATTTTTAATGGCTTAGCATCTTTTTTTATTATTGGTGTTGCCCCTGCTTATCAACGTTTTAAATTACTGTTATCTTCTTTTTTATTTTGGGAATAAGAAGTTTCCTTTTAGTACAAATGTAATAAGTGCTCCAATGTGCTTGCTGAGCATGGTGGCACATACCTGTAATCCCAATGATTCTGGAGGCTGAGGCAGAAGGATCAAAAGTTCTAGGCCAGCCTGGGCTACTTAGGGAGACCCTTTCAAAAAAAGTGGGGAGTGCTGTGATGTAGCTCAGTGGTAGAGCATCCCTGAGTTCAATCCCTGGTATAGCAAATAAATCATAACAGATTTTACAATAATCTTTTTAAACAATAGCATGAGATTTCATTATGCCATAATTGATACTTTTTAATTTCATTTCATTTTTGTGGTATCAGGGATTACCCAGTGATGCTTAACCACTGAGCCGCATCCCCAGTCCTTTTCATTTTGTATTTTGAGACAGGATCTCACTAACTTGCTGAGGCTGGCTTTGCATTTCTAATCCTCCTACCTCAGCCTCCTGGGTTGCTGGGATACAGAGGTGCGGCCCCGCCCCCATGTAATTTTGCTGGGGTGGATGTCCTGGTGTACCTTGCTTTGTAACTGTTTATTATTATTATTTTTTAAACAGTTTTAGATGTTGATAGACCTTTATTTTATTCATTTATTTATATGTGGTACTGAGAATCAAACCCAATGCCTCACACATGCTAGGCAAGCGCTCTACCACTGAGCTACAGTCCCAGTCCTAACTTTATTATTGACTTTAGATGGACTTTCTAGCAGATGAATTACTAAGCAGAAGGTGTGGTCTCTTTTGAAGACTCTTAATATATGTTGTACATTGATATCTGGAAATTTGATGCCCACAGATAGGACTCAAAGGCCTGTCTCATTTTATCCCAGGCTGCACCCTGTTCACGTTACTCAGAGCCCCAGGAAGACGCCATCATCATCCATGTCTCTGTGTGCATTGCCTCAAGATGCATGTTCCCCAGCCAGCCCTCCCACTCTTCTCTAGGTGAACATCCCATTCCACGTCGATTCTCTGCATTGGCTTACACATGCCCTGGTGGACATGTGCTGTCACCCACTGAGAAAGCTAATCCTAGACATCAGCCCACACTCTCACACCTTCTAGCCATGTTTGTTTATTTATTTATTTATTATTTTTTTGGAACTGGGGATTAAACTCAGGGGCACTCGACCACTGAGCCACGTCCCCAGCCCTATTTTGTATTTTTATTTAGAGACAGAGTCTCACTGAATTACTTAGAGCCTCGCTAAGTTGCTGAGGCTGGCTTTAAACTCGTGATCCTCCTGACTCAGCCTCCCGAGTCACTGGGATTACGGGTGTGCGCCACCATGCCTGGCTCCAGCCATATTTTTATGTGAGTCCGAGGTGCTCCCTGCCAGGCCTCTGCACCTGCTCCTTTATGACACTGCCTAAAGGGAACAGCCCCTTGAGAGTCCCTGGCATGGCAATTCCCTGCCAGCATCTAGCCCAGGGACTGCAGAAGTGGCTCTTGATGCTGCCAGGCAATGAACAGGTATTGGCCATGGTGTCTTAATGGCAGCAGACCTCCAGTGCCACTGCCGAGGTACAGGCTCGCATTGACTACCAGTATGTGCCCCCAGAATTCCTATAGAGGCAGCTGCTGCTGATCTCTGAGCCCCAATGCCAACCTGCAGGCTGCACCGGGACCCCAAACTGCCTGCTGCAGCCCATGTCCTTCCAGGACTGGAGAGGAGGCTCAGGGAAGGAGCCCTCTTGCAGGGCTGTGGACTTGGTCTTCACTCACAGACATCCCCACTTCCATCCCAGCACTCAGGACATGCCACCTTGTGTCCTGGCCCAGATCCCCCAGTGTGAGTGAGCATGCTCTTAGCCAGCTCAGGTCCCACTGCTACTGCACTCCCATCTTTGTGCACACACACGTGTTCCTTCACCTCTAAACCAGGCCTCTGTCACTATCTACATCCTGTTTGGCTCAATGAAGTTGAAGTGTCTATTGCTTCTGGCCCCCTTTGTCCCTGCATCCTGGTGTTCTGTTGTTTTTGCAATGCTGGGGATGGAATCCAGGGCCTCGCACATGCTAGGCAAGAGCTCTACCCCTGAGCTGCAGCGCAGCCTCTCCCCACCCTTTCTATGTAGTGTTCCACCTTGCCTACAGCGTGGCTGTCCTCAGGCTCCAGTGGTAGGAACTGTCCCAAGATCCCTGAGGCTGGGCAGGAAGAGGCTTGCAGCTGTGGAGGGGTCTGCTTGTGGAGACAGGGAGTGGCAGCAGGATCCCCTCTTACCAGGTCGTCCCTCCTGTGCAGCATGGCAGTGCCAGGACATCCGGGCAGGACTCATGTGCTTGTGGAGCTTGGTCTGCCCTCTCCTCTGTGGGCATTCAGCACATGCTAGCCTATGGGTGTCTGCGTGTGTGTCTAGGCATCAGGAGCTGGGTGTCTGTATACAAGTGTGGGTTGGGGCATGTGTAAATGTCAGTGTGAATCATGCCCAAGATGTAAGAGGAAATGTCTCAGGTCATGGGGTTCAAATCTTGTTGTTGTAAGAACTTGGAAACCCAGGGAAGTGTAATGACCTCCTCCATCACCTATTGAGTAGGGTCACAGCTGGGTGTGTCCCTCCTGTGCCCAACTCCCCGCCTGGCACCCCCATAGCGCCAGCTTCTGCATCGGCAGGCGGGTGTGCTTACTGAGAAGTGTCAGGCCCTTCCCGCCTGCTCAGCAGCTGAGCAGTTCCTTTCTGGGGCTCTTTGTGAACCTGCCTCGCTATTAATCTACCTGTTAGTAAAAGAGATTACAATTGCCGTAATTACAGGGCGCTGTGTCTCCACCGTCAGGAACAGGACTGAGTGAGAGGCGAGGGGTGGGGGGAGCCAGTCCCACAGGAAGCTGCTATTAAAAGCCTGAGTTTGGTTGGATATGGCACAGGGACAGCAGCCCTCCCCCGGGGTGGAGGAAACCTGAGGTGAGGGGCTGGCCTGGCCCAGGGAGGGCTTGGACACTACAGGACCAAGGATGCAGTGAACAGGGCCAGCCCGCAGGAAGCCTGGAACCTCTGAGCAACACAGGGCCTGGTGTCCTAACCTGTCCTGCCCTGTGCTGAAGACCGTTCCACCTCTGCATGGGCCTTCACAGGCATGGAGTGAAGGACACCTGGCATTCCACTCTGAGGTGGCACTCATCAGGGTGAATCAGTGGCTTTCTTCTGAGGGGACTCCTTAGCCACCACTGCCATTGATTTGTATGGTCAAACAGAAGTGCCTGACCTGTGCCTAGCCTGGGCCCCAGAGGAGGATGTGAGGTTCCTTGGTGATGGCTTTTCTGCCCCCAGTGATGTTTGGCTGTGTCTGGAAACTTGTTTGTCACTATTGGGGGCGCGTGTGCTTCTGTCATCTAGTAGGAAAGACCAGGGATGCTGCTGATGGCCTACCTCATACAGAATGGACCCCTCACAGCAGAGAATACCAAACACCTAGCCTCAGTGTCAGGGCTCTGAAGGTTGGGAAACTCTCACTGTGCAGAGGAAATGATGGCAGGGGGGTGGTCAGGTCAGCACCCTGAGGCCTTCCTGGTGCTGTGCCTGAAGACCTGGGCCCAGGGCACTCAGCAGCCTGTGGCTAGGGAAGAAGAGAAGAGAAGACTGGCAGCTATCCCAGGTTGACAACCCCACAGTGTTGACCCAGTGGCAGGCATTAGAAGACCATAGGCCATGGTCACTCCTGTACATTTCCCCTTCTTTTCCTGACAAGCTCCTTTCTCCTCCAGTGGCAAGAGCTGAACCCAAAATTGAGGAATTTGCCCTTGCTCCCCCGACCCAGGATATCCTTGTTGCCCACAGACGCATCTGGTGGTAGGGGCTAGACCTTATTCCTCAGCTTGAGCCTCCTCTGGAAAGAGGGTGTGCAGGAATGGGAAGGGCTGACATCCTCCAGCTTTTGTCTTGCAAGGACACTGGCCATACCCCAGATTCCCCCCAGTGCATATCTGGCCCAGCTTCTGTTCTGAGAAATGGAGCTTGGTGGGTGGTCCCTAAACCCCCGGTTGCTGTTTAATGGATAGGGCACGGCTTCCCCCAACATCCAGTCCCATTGACCAAAGGGGCATCCCATGTGCCCTACTGCCCCCTTCCCACATTTGTTTCTTTGACCCCCTCCACACTGCCCCTTGGTGGAGAGGATGGGTAGATGATCAGGAGGGCACAGTGCAGAGCGGCCTGTGGGCCGGGCGAGGTGGGTATGGGCAGGTTGCCCTCTATTTGGGGTGTGTTCATTGCTTGCTTGCCACCTATGGGGGCTTCTGCTGCTCTCCCAGCCTGTGGGCCACCATGTCTCATGTTTTCTGTAGACAAAGCGCTGAGATTTTCGGCTGTTGTGAATGCTGCATTTCACACCGAGTCCCTAATAGTGGAGTCGCTTTGCGTTTTCCCCCCTTTTTGCCTTGACAGCTCCAACCTTATAATTTTACCTTCTCTTGCCTCACACACACTCCTTTTCTTCCTTTTACCCTTCCTGGGGCTTTTGCTGCTCTTCGCTGGGGACCCCCTTTAGGAGAGATCATGCCTGACAAGAGAGGAGGGGCTTCCTGTCAAACATTGGGAGTTGATGTTTTGTTTGGTAAAATGTCTGTAAATAGGCTGCAAGGCAGTGATTCTATACGGATCCCAATGCACGTGAGCTTCTTTTTGTGTCTGTGCACGTCTCCGTGCATGTGAATGTAAGGAGCAGAGAGAAGGGGATGGGGGTAGCAGGGAAAAGGGAGCAGAGAGATGGTTTCTGGGGGCATTGGGACAGCTCTCTTCCTTCCTGGGACATTGTTTTGGCCTAAATCACAGACCCTGATCAGGAAAGATCCCAAGGCCCAGACCCCTCAAGGGCCATGAAGAATGTCAGAAGGGCAGCCACTGCTCTCCTAGGCAGCTCTGGGCTGGCTGTTCTTGAGGACTGGAATGGGACAGTGGGACTGTCCTCCTTAGGAAGGCCTTGAAATCCAGGCATCCAGAACTCTCAAGGCCCTGAGGTTTGGTTTGAAGGAGACTGTCCTTCTGTCCAGCATTGACTGATCGGCCTTAGATCCTTGGCATCAATGTCAATCTTCCTCCATGAACTGGGAGCCAGTTTCTCCCTGGAGTCAGCCTACTCTGTGAAGCCACTCCTTGTCCTTTTTATAAAAGGACACTTATTGCTGGGAATGATGATGCATACCTGTAATCCCAGTAATTTGGGAGGCTGAGTCAGGAGGATCACAAGTTTGAGGCCAGCCTCAGCCACCTAGTGAGATTCTGTCTCAAAATAAAGTTAAAAAGGGCTGGGGATGTAGCTCAGTGGAAAATGTGGTAGAGCACCCCTGAGTTCATTCCCCAGAACCTCCCCCGCCACACACAAAGTAGAACTTATTGCCTTAATTGCCCCCCCCCTTTAAGCTACAGGTGGTTTACCTGTCCTGGGCTTGATTTACAGCGTACTCATTAGAAACCCTGGGATATTTGATTTCATAAGCCCAGCCACATCCGCTTTCCCGCCATTAGCTTTCTAGACCACAGAGTGCTCTGCCTTTGAGCTGCTTCTCAGCCTCACCCTCCCTGAATCCATTTTGAGTTTCTCTTCTCTGGCCCCATTAGAAAATGTCGGCTCCGCCTGCACCGTGCTCGCGGAACAAAGGTGCAGAACGATTTTGGCTGCTTCATCCAGGAAATAAATTCCTCTCTAGTGCCAGAAACCATTGAGTGGTGCCATGTGTTGAGCTCTGGGGCCCAGAGCCGTGGGCAGGGTTATTGCTGAGGACAAGGAGGGTGGAAGCCTGGGTACCGAGGCTGTTGTGGAAGAGAGTGTGGCTTCCCAGGCAGCCTGTGAGCCTTGTGTCAGGAGTCTGCTCTCTCCTACCTGGCTTTGTCTGCATTGCTGGTAGGGCTGGGCCTGGGCCTGGGAAGGACCCCTCTCTGCTCCACGATGGCGGTGGCATCCTTCATCCCTGCCTCTTTCTTCTTATGCCCCTTCCCTGATTCTTCTTGTTTGCTGTGTGCTATAAAGGCTGGTTTCCCTGGGGCCTGGCCACACTCTGCTACTCCCCACATGCTCTCCCCTGCCATGGGTAATGCTGTTTGTCAGCACCTCTGAACCCCAGCTTAGTGAAGCCCAGGACAGTGACGAACTAGGGGCTGCGAAAACACTGTGTCACACCTGAAGCTAGGCAAGTGGAGAACCTTGCTTAAGGCCACCCACCAGCAGTAGCAGTGCTAGGACCTGTCCCTGTCCCCACTGTGCACATCTGCCTCTCACCACTGGGCATCCTGCCTCGTCTTAGCGTCTGGATCTCCAGACTCTTCCTTCCAGCTACCAGAAAACATTGTACTGGTACTCCACCCTCCCAAGCCCTTTGCTCCCTCTTCTCTTTGCTCCAGGCCTTGTTGGGATCATCACCACCTAACCCAGCACAAGAGCCTCACAAGCAACTAAGCCCAGGCCCCATGGCAGCCCCAGGCCTCCCTGCCTCTTTACCCCCACTGTCATTTTTTGAATTCACCTTCTACTCTCTTTCAGATTTGTATTTTATTGAGTTATAATTCACATAATAAAACTCACTACCAATGGGCCAGACTTATAATAGTTCAGTTTAGCTGGGTGTGGTGGTGCACACCTGTAATCCCAGCACTTGGGAGGCTGAGGCAGGAGGATCGTGAGTTCAAAGCCAGCCTCAGCAATTTAGTGAGGCCCTAAACAACTCAGTGAGACCCTGTCTCTAAATAAAATACAAAATAGGGCTGGGGATGTGGCTCAGTGGTGGAGTGCCCCTGGGTTCAATCCCTAGTACCAAAAAAAAAAAAAAAAAAGTTCAGTTTAGGGTTTTTTGACCTTATGATGGTGGGAAAATGTGCACATTCAGCCGTTGTTTCTCTCATTCAGTATCCAATGGATTACAGGAGACTGCTATGAAATAAGCTTTGTGTGAGATGATTTTGCCCAAATATAGGCTAATGGAAGTGTTCTGAGCACGTTTAAGGTAGGCAAGGCTGAGCTCCGGTGTTCAATGGATTAGGCACATTAAACCTGTCTTCAACTTAACAATATTTTCAACTTACAGTGCATTTATCAGCAGATAAACCCATTGTGAGTTGAGACACATCTGTATTTTTTTCTCCAATGTTGAGATTGAACCCAGGGCACTCTACAGGAGCTATATACTTATATCTTTTTATTTTTAAAATTAATTGATTTATTGATTGATTTTGGTACGAGGGATTGAACCCAGGGGTGCTTAACCACTGAGACACATCCCCAGCCCTTTTTAATTCTTTTGAGACAGGGTCTCACTAAGTTGCTGGGGCTGGCTTTGAACTTGTGATCCTCCTCCCTCAGCTTCCTGAGCTGCTGGGATTTCAGTGTGTGCCACCATACCTGGCTTTATATTTTATCTTGAGACAGGGTCTTGCTCAGTTGCCCTGACTGGCCTTGAACTTGCAATCCTTCTACCTTAGCCTTCAGAATCTCCAGGAATATAGGTGTGTGCCACTGCTCCCAGCTGACATCTGTACTTTAAAGTATACAACTCAGTAGCATTTAGTACATTCACAATGTTGTGCAACCATCCCCATTAATTCCAGAACATTTTCATCACTCCAGAAAGAAATCCCTTACCTACTACTAGTTAGGCTCATTTCTCCCAGCTCCTGGCAACCACTAATCTGCTTTCTGTCTCATAAATGGGATCATACAATATATGGTTTTTGTGAGTGATTTCTTTCATGGAGCATATTATTTTCAAGGTTCATCCATGTTGCAGTCGGTATCAATGTTTCGTTCTTTTTTAAGGCTGAATAATATTCCATTGTGTGGCTATGCCACATTTTGATGATCCATTCATTTACTGATGGACATTTGGGATGTTCACAACTTTTTTGCAGTTGTGAATATTTGTGTACAAGTATCTAGGTGGACATGTGTTCTCCTTCTCTGGGGGTGTGTATGTGGGAGTGGAATTGCTGTCTTCTGGGAATTTGTAACTGCCTGTGAATAGGCAGCTGCCTCTTCATCCTCTTCTTTGCCCAGAGGCACTGCCTTTTTAGGCAGGCACCCAGGGTCACTCCCGGTTAGGTCCCTGCTGATGCCATGTATTTCAGCACTCAGCTCTCCACAGGCCTCCAGCATGTTGCAGTGATCTTGCCTCTGGGCTCATGCTCAGGTAGTTATCTGGCTTTTCTCTTTTCCCTTACGTCACACCTCTATCTTTTGTACCCTAGCCCAGCTGTCACCCCTGCCTCACTTCTCATTCCCTGGATTCAGTCTTTTCTTCTCCAGGGGTGTTTGCATTTTGTCCATGTCTCTGATCTGTTTCTGTATGTACCTGGCATCTAGCAGGTAACTGGTGCTCAACAAACACATATTGCATTAACTTTAAGGTAGTCCATATGCTATTCTGAGTATATATGTCACATATCTGGGTGTGACCCACATGGGTGCCCTGGCAGACATACAAATGAGCATAGGATTGTGGTGTGCATCCCAACACCCTCTGGACCCCCAGATGTCAGTGTCCTTGAATTTGCTTCTTTGGTCCATGGAGCAATTGTGTGTGTGTGTGTGTGTGTGTGTGCGTGTGTGTGTTAGTTACAGGGGTGCTCTACCTTTAAGCTACTTCCTCAGTCCTGTTTTTTATTTATATTTTTATTTTGAGACAGGGTCTCCCAAGTTGCTGAGGCCAGGTTGCTGAGGCTGGCCTGGAACTTGTGATCCTCCTGCCTGCAGCCTCCCAGATCACTGGGATTACAAACATGGGCCACGGTGCCCAGCCCCATGGAGCAATTAAATAGGACAGAACTTGGGGAGCTCCAGTGACTCTGAGGGAGCTCAGTCCTTTTTTTTTTTTGCAGTGCTGGGGATTGAACCAGGGCCTTGTGCTTGCAAAGCAAGCATTCTGCCAACTGAGTCTATCCCCAACCTGAGCTCAGTCCTCTTTACAACCAACAGATGACTTGCTGTTCTAGACAGTGGGAGGCTTTGGTCCCAAGGGACATGTGGCCTGGCTTTCCATTCTCCCTGCTTACTCCTCTGTGGGAGTGGCTAAGCAGCCTGCAGACAGAGGGGGCAGTCCTCTCCTTCCATCCAGACCAGCCCCTCTGGAGGTGGCCTTAGACAGGGAGCAGTCAGCCCCCTGAGCAGCCTCCAGGACTCTTGGGAGGCGTGTGGTAGCACTGCTGGTGTTGGTGGGATAACTGGGAGGGTGGGTGTTGCTGGAGCACCCTGCATGCCTCTAGGAATTACAGGAGCAGCTGCCCCACACTTAGGTGCTGTGCTGTGGACCCCATCGCTGATGGGGGTACTGAGACTGTCTCATTGGGAGCTTGGGACACTATCTAGGCCCTGCATCAGTCCCACTTAAGGACCAGATGACTCCAGTGAGTCATTCGTCTCAGGCTCTGCCAGGTGCCAAGGTGGGCATGTGCCACAGGTGGGTGCAGTGCCACCCCACTGCAGACCCACGGAGGAGCAGGGGTGTCTTGAGGCCCACCAGCATCCACTCAGGGAAATAGGGGTGAAGGGAGAGGGAGAGTTGTCTGGCCCCCAGAGGTACATATAGGTCAGAGCCTCTGGCCATCGTTCATGTCTTTTCTTCCTACCAGATTCTTTCCTGTCCTTGCCCAGCTGGGGTCCCAGCTCTAGCTAGTCTGTGACACATCTGCATCTCTGCAGCACTGGCCAGTGAGTCCAACTTTTCCTAAGCCCCAAGCACAGCAGGTTCAGGGAGGCAAGGACTGCCCAGCAAGTGCTGGAGAGGCCCTTCCTCAGAGCAGCCCAGCCCTCCTCCGCCTCCCTCCTCGGCCCTCTCCTCTCCCTGGGCCTCTTCCCCACGTGGCTCATTACAACTCCAGTTGTTCAGGTCTCGACCTCAAGAGCCTTCCCTATTGACCCCTGACCAGCGATACTAATCTGTGTCAACAGGCCCCAGGGGTTAAAGAAACACAACCCGCCCGCTGCCGCCTTAGCAGGTGCCTGGAGGGGGCGGGGTGGCTCCTGGGAGCAGCCAGTTTCGGCGGGAAGGGGAAGGCTCTTCTGTAGTGCCCCCTCCCACTGTGCCTGCCCGGCGGGCCCACTCCCCCTTCTGTGCTAGTGGGGTTTCTCATCTTCCTCTGCAGACCTTCCTCCCACCAGCTGCTCATCCTCCGTGTCACCACTTCCTTTCTGACTTTCCTTTGCTCTCGGCTCTGCCTGTAGGATTGGAGACCAAATGCCCGCTGGCATCCAGGTGGTGCCCAGGTTAACACCAAGGAGAGCTGCTGACTGCCCTTGCGCCTCTCTCCAGCACAGTGCTTCATCTTCCCCATTCTGTCTCCTCTTGCAATCCCAGTCAGGGACCTCTCACTGGAGTTCCTGTCAGAGTCCCTTGAAGGGCTTACTTAAACTTGGATCCCTGGGACTGCCCCGTAAGTAGGTTGGGACTGGGCCTGTGATTCTGCTCTTCCAACTAGTACCCAGGTGGTACTCATCCTCCAGGCTGTCCCCCAGCCTCAGTTGTCCCTTACCCCAGGTGTGCTCCTCTGTCCCCAGGAGTGGGGCCATCCTTGGTACGCCAAGGCACACTGCTGGCTACCTGGACCAGGGGTCGAGCTTAGATGGGAGCTGTCCTAGGGAACTCAAACAGTCAAGAACACAGGTGCATCCCTTGAGGTGGCCTGCTGATGACATAGGGGCTGCTAGGCAGTGTCACCATGAGTCATGGGGGTGATTCAAGGCATCATCCTGCCCTCAACCTTGACTGCTGGGGCCATCAGGGCAAAGGGGCACCTTGACTTAGACAAGACAGTCTTGGTCCTCTCAGAGAGCCGTGTGTCAGACTCATCTTTCTGGGGATGAGTCTTGAGTTGTATATTACATGTCCTTGGTGCCACTCATCCTTAAGATGTCCTGTGCTATCCTTCTGTGAGGCCCCACAGCCCAGGTGTCCCCTGGGGGCAGCACACTTATGTCTGGCAGGGGGTGGCCTGGGAAGGTGCTGAGGGTGGTACAGGGCAGGACCCAAGTGAATCTGGTGTGCTGGGTGGGCTGGAGGGTGTTTGTGGGGATGTTTCCGTTAATTCCAGGAAACCTGGACGGAGCTCAGTTGGCTGGGGCCTGCTGAGTGCTCCTCTGCTCCTTCCCCAAGTGCTCTTTTTCTCTTCTGACTTTACTCTGTCCTCCACTCCCCAGACTGCCCCCCTCTTCCTTCTTCCTCTTGGCAGGTCTAGGGAGCGATAGACAAACTCTCCAAAAAATTTTTTTTCTTTTTTTTTTTTTACGTTCCCAAACTTTTCCAGATGCCAAGAAGAGGCCAGAGAAACCCTGCAAATGTAGAGCAGGGACGGGGAGGGAACTGTTACAAAGCCTCCCCTCCTTCCCAGAGGGAAGCAGGGACAGCTAGGGGAGGAGGAGTCCATCTTGGAGGTCAGAGAGCCCCTGCACTATCCCTGCCCCTAATGACTCCCAGGGGTCCTAGGATCTTCTGGGACTCAGAAGAGTAGATTTGGGACAGAGCCCCTCCTACCAACTGAGGGAGGTGGGGAGCTGAGAAGTGGGGCAACCTGGTCCCAGGGGTCTTCCCTGGAGTCTGGGCCCTGAGCAAAGAACCTGCTGTTGCTGGGCTGAGGTGTGGGGAGGCAGACAGGAGGGGGCAGTGTGTGCTCTCCCTGAGTCCCACCCCCAAGGGGTGCTGCCCCCACCTCTACCGTTCTGTCCATCCACTCCCTGGACACCTCCTAAAACAAAGGCCTCTTTGTGGTCCTGGCCCACTGGCCTGCTGCCAACCGCATTCTTTGCGAGTTTCCTGAGCGAAGATCCTGGCTCTCCGTGGTCAGCTCCTCCCCCACTCAGCCTGCCTGGCCCCACTCCTGGTGGCTTGGAGCAGTCCCCTCTCTCCTGCCCTGCCCTGCCCTGCCCAGGGTCATCCCACAGTTCCCATCCCTCTTGTGTCTGGATCCAGATCCAGGCTGAGAAAGGAGACCCCTAGGAAGGAGCTCTGCCCCTGGGCCTGCAGAGCCCTGGGAGACAAGCAAGTGGAGGTTCTGCTCCTTCAGGCTCTGGCTGATCTTGGTTGGTTTTACCAAGTCTCAGTTCTTATCTATAAAAATGGGGAAAATAACCTCCACCCCATGGAGCAGTTAGGAAAACTGAATGTCTCCCAAACACCTAGCTCCTTCCCCAACGCAGCAGAAGGGGCACCAGCTCCTTACTTCTAACTATGCCCTGGAATCCTGGGGTGATCTCAGTGGATGTCTGAGCAGCTCAAAAGGGTCTCCAGAGCCTTGGGCAGGACGTTTCCAGGCAATCCTGTTGGGGGCCCCAGCCTACAGCCTACTCCTGGAGAATCAGAGGCCTGCAAGATTGCTGGGGAGACCTGCCCCCAAGGGATGGAGCTGGGTCTGTAGCAAGTGGCTTGCCAGGCCCAGATCTGTTCCTGCTCCTTGTGCCTGATCTCCTGGAACCACCTCACTTTGTAACAGCAGTGGGGTACCCCCTGGGGTTAGGTATAACAGGATGGTGGCTAGATCCCTGAAAATAAGAGGACCTGAGGAGGGTGGTAGAGGAACCCAAGGATAAACGGCCTGGCTTTGGGAGTAGAGCAGTTTGAGATGCAAGATGCACACCCTTCAGTCATGGTTACACAGTCACAGACGTGCACGCACACACACACACACACACACACACACGGTCCTAATGAAGTCTTAGATCACTGCTCTGGGCCCCCCCTTGTTAAAAAATGTTCATAATTTGGAAAGAAAAGGAACTTTTTACAAGCTGGCGGCTCTAGGGAACTTTCCGTCGGTTCTTTCTGGCCTCGTGATGGGTGGGGCCCACTTTTCCCTTCCCTTGCTCTCTCCTGCTGTCCTAATAATCCCCCTTTCCAGCCCCAAAGAACACACACACATCCCTTGAGGAGACCCCTAGCCAGCTGAAGGAAGCTGAGGACCTGTCTGAACCCTTCTGGGCCCCATCCAAGCCCTGGGCACAACTTTCCCCGCACCTCCTACCCCCTGCCAGGTTTGCCCCATCATGGGTCTAAAGTTCTCAGACTGCTGAGCTTTCCAGAATCTGCCCTGGACCAAGGGCTCGCAGCTTGCCTGCCCTTCCCTTCGGGCCTGCCCCACTCTCTTACTGGGTGAGGGTCCTCTGAGTCCTCCAGGCCCTGCCGGAGAGGGAGCGGGGAGGTGCTGAGCTCACTGCCTCGGCATCTGCCCCCCCCAACCGCCCGCCTCTGGTGCGAGGGCCGGCTGCACTCCCGCCAGCGCCTCACTCCCTAATAGCTTTTTAAGTCCAACCACATGTGTCTGCGGAGTGGAGCGTGGAGCCACCCCTCCCGGGGCCTCGGCTCTCCCCCTCCCTTGGCCAAGACCACCCTCCACTTAGAGCAGCCTTGGGGCTGGGGGAGGGGGGCCTGCCTCCTGAGAGCCCATCTGCTCACCCTAGGCCCAGCTGAGCAAGGAGGGGATGGGCTGGTGTCAGACCTGAGCACTGGAGGGTCTCTCAGGAGTGTCATGTGAGGTCAGCCTTCAGGTGGGGTGGGCTCCAGGTTCCCTAGCCTCTGCCCTCTGTCCTGGGGTCTGGGATCCACTCTTTTCCTGCAGTAGGCTGCTGGGTGAGGAGTCCTGATGGTGCCTCAGCCTCCTGGCCAGGGCTTTGTGCCAGCAGCTCTCTCCTTGCACCCAGCCTCACTGGACTGACCCCACAATCGCCCCTTTGACTCAGTACACGTGCGGTTCCCTGTGCGTGTGAGTGGTCTGTCGGGAGGCCTGTGGGGTGCGGTTTCGCAGGAGGGGAGTGAGGGCTGAGAACCAACGGGCAAGCAGGCCTGGGGTCCTAATGAGAAAATTGCTTCCATCCAGGGAGCCCTGCTCTGCGGCTGAAATTGCATCCAGCCCCAGCCAACTTTGCAGCCACAGACCCCGCCCTTCCGAAGGAGGTGGGAAAGCAGCCCTGGCAGGGGGAGGAGTGGGGATTGCACACGGACTCAGCACCCCTCCCCATACACACACCTTGGAAAGTCTTGGGAGGAGAGGGTGTGAGTAAGCTGGAGACTAGGTTTCGGGGACCATCCGTTTGATCCTTGGGAGGGAGTGGGACTGAAGGGATACCCCTTCTCTTCCTTGCACTCAGTTCTGCTCATGGAGCACCCACTGTGCAGAGGGCTTGGAGTGGTGTGTCTGTGGGGTAGTCCTATCCTCAGGACACTGCATTTGAAATTTAGCCTTCCTGGGGGCTCAGGGCCCTGTTGCCTGTCTCTCCACCCAAGGGAGTCCAGCGCCCACACCCCACGCAGGACCCAATGGGTGAAAGCCAGCTTAGCTTTCTTTCTGTTTCTCACTCACTGGGGCCTCCAAGCAGAACCAGCTGCAGGATTTGTGGAACCCAGTGCAAAATGAAAATGCAGGGCCCCTTGTTCACAAGTTAAGAATTTCAAGACAGCAACAGTGGAAACCAAGGCGATAAAGCCAGCTCCTCATTCGAGGAAATCTGGTACCACCTAGCGGCCTGTGACGGGGGTGGGTGTCGGGGGTAGGATTCCAGCTCTGCCCCAATGGACCAGAAGTTTCCACTGGCAGGTTACCTGTGAGAGACCTGTCTGACTTGGTAAAATATCTTCCTAACCTGTGCTCTGATCTGCCTGCTGCCTCATCCCTCAGGGACTCTTGGTCACCCTGTTTTTGGCCTTTTAGTGATGGTGCTTAGGAGAGCTGCAGCAGGGAGGGGATCGGATAGAATGGAGCCCGTCCTGAGAACTAGAGTGTAAGGGTCAGGTTGCCCTTGTGGCCCTTGGGTGAGGTGGCAGTGAGCCACACCCCTGGCTGGGGGGGGACCTAAAGTCTGCTGGACTCAGCAGGTAGCAGGTTGACTGGGGCCTTCCTGTCCCCGCAGCAGCGTGAAGCCTCCCCCAGTGGCAAGTTCCAATGGCTGTGTGGAGCCAGAGGGAGCAGGAGTGCTTGTAGGGAGGGAAGAAGGCAGGAGGAAGGAAACAACCCCATTGTCATCCCCCAAATTACTGGCTGGGATGGCAGGGGAGGAGGCGGAAAGCCGACATTGTTTACTTAATTAAAAGTAAACAACAATTTGCCGCTGCCAGCCTCCCATTAGCTGTGTGCAGAGCCCTAGGAGCTGGAGAGACTGGCTTTCGCTCCCACCAAGCGGCTCCTGATGCCACACTCACAGCCTTGGTTTCCCAGGGCCCTGTGTCCTTCCTTGGTCCTGTTCCCCTGAGGCTGAGGAGCAGGGAACACGCTAAAAAACAAAACAAAACAAAAAACCTCAGTAATGTCTTAGAGTCCTGTGGGTCAGGATACCAGTGTCAAGAAACTCATTTGGCAGGCCACTGTGGAGGACATTTGTGGCATGGTTAGGTCCAGTTGTGGCCGTGGGTAGGGACTGCTGCTTCCTCCAGTCTGCCAGATGCTGGGCTCCCTGGAGAAGGCAACCTCCCTCCCTTCCCGTGGGGCCTCAGTCTCTACTACCTGGAGGCCTGGGCCTCTTTAGCCCCACCTTCCACTTTTCCCTTTTAGCAGCTTATAAACATCCTTCTCCCATCTTTTTGGCTCTGCTCCCAGAAGGGGACTGTTCAGGCTCCTGGAGGGCTAGGGAGAGAGGCAAGCTTCCCCTGGGCCTAGGGGAGAAGGGCTGCTGGAACTGGCCCTACCCCAGGACAGGACCTCTGGAAGTGCGCAGGCAGGAGTTGGGGCTGAACTGGGAACCCCCCAGCTCCTGCTTCTCTGGAGCCGCCCAGCAGGAGGGATGATTGGCTATTGCAAGAGGATTGGGGGTGGGGGTCGGTGGACTTCTGTTGGCCTGGGGCTAAGAAGGATGTCTTTGCAAGTAAGTCCTTGCTACTTCTGTGAGCTCTTCCCCCAGCAATGCAGAATACCAGGCTTTGGTCTGACCTCAGGCGTGCATTACCTCAGCTCACGACTTCAGCTCTGTGTAGGAACACCCTTGAGAGAACTCAGGAGCACATGGAATATAACCAGCACCTTGCTCTTTATAGAACTTTCACTGATTCTTCTGGGACCAGGTGGCAAGGCAAGGATTTTAGCTCAGAAGAAGAGTCAAGTCCAAGAACACTTTGGAAGCATGCATGCCGGGACTATAGTCAAGGGGAAAGGAGAGAGGTGAGGCATCTCCATAGTAAGGACTGAGCCAATTTTTATCTGATGCCCAAGAGCAGTGGATTTCATGAGGGCTGACTTTGCCCCCAAGGGACCTTTGGCAATAATGCTACTGGCACTGAGTGGGTGGAGGCCAGAAATGCTACACAATATCCTACAGTGAAGACAGCTCCAGGACCCACCACTGACAGTGAGCCAGCCCTAGAGTCCAGGGTGTAAGGGCTGAGAGTCCTGGTCTGGAGTTGGTCTCTCCAGGGAGAGCCTCTCTGTCCCACCTCTTCCCTCCTCCATCCCTAATGCCTCCCTCTTCTCCCTCCACCATCAGGGTTCACACATCCACATGTGCACAAATGCACATGCTAATCTCCTCCGGATTCATGCACATCAGAATTTCACATGCATTCACACACAGAAAAATCTGGGAAGTCTGTCCCATTCTTAATTGAATTAAAGGACCGGGGTTTGGCAGGACATTGTGTATCTGAGCTGCAGCTTCTTGCAGCGGATTTCAGCAGCCCTGTTCAGGTTCTCTGTACTTCCAGCTGTTGCTGCTGCCACTGCCCTGTTCCCTGTCTTCTCCCCTCCACTCTTCCCTTCTCTCTTGCTCCACTTCCCAGGCTAGAGGCCCCACAGCCTGGGAGGTTGGGGACACCACCTCCTCCTCCCTTTGTCACTACTTTCAGCTGCTGCTAGTGGGAGGCATCCTGAAGAGAAGGTACCTCCTCCACCAGCCTGAGGCCAGGGGACTGTTGGGGACAGAAGGGTCCCAGCCAATCCCTTCTTCCAGGTTTTTTGCTGCGCATTCCTGGGGTGGGAGCTGGAGGATGCCACTGATTGGAAAGGGGACACACTTCTTGGTCAAGTGTAAACCACCAAGCTGTGACTGAGAAGTGTAAAGGGTTTGCTCTTAGAGCTGTGGAAAACCTCATAGGAGTGGCCAGGAGCCCTAAGGGATGGCAGGGAGTGCTAGTAAAGGTGCAGAGTGCGTGTGTGCATGGGGACTGCCACCCCGCTTGAGCTGGGGTTGGGAATGGGTGTGTTGGAGAGCAGAGGGGTGCTTTCAGAAGTCTCTCTCCTCCCACCCCTGCCCACCCCAAGTTCAGCCTCTGCTTTGACTGACTCTGGGGGTGCTGGACTTCAGCTCCCTTTACTGGAGACAGATGACCACTGAGGGCAACCTTAGTCCAGAGCCGAGACCCTACTCTGAGAAAGTCCTGGAAAGTCACTGGAAAAGGCCTGGATTTGGAGACCAGCCAGCATGCCTCTTGGGCACCATTTTCCAGCACAGCTCTGCTTCACTCTTGTAGGGTGCCTGCTGTATATTGAACCTGCCACCATGCCCGCAGCTTAGGAGAAGCCTGGAAAAGCTGCTAATGGCTGGAGCAGGCGTCCAGAGACCCACTGGAGGAGCTTAGCCCAGCCCCACATGTGTGACCCTCAGTGCTTGGGCACGACAGGGATAGGAAGCAGTTTTCCCACAGCCAGCTAGATGGCTCTGCTCTGGGGTGGAGGTTTGGGGGGCCAGGGAAACAGACAGGCCAGCCCCAGGCCCTGTGAAGTGATTTGCACCGCCCAGGGTCAGGGGGGTTGGGGGGGGGGCGGGACTCACCTCGGCTAACCTCCCAGTGGAACAAAGGGGCCTTTCTCCACACCGCCCGCTGGGAGGGTGTGCCTGCCGCCGCCACTGCAGAGTGCTGGTTCTCCCCCCACCCTGCCTTCCTGACTTTTCTCCATTTCTCTCCCTGTCTCTGGTTCCTGATCTCTGACTTTCCATCTTCATTTCTTTTACTCTTTTTTTCTGTGAGAGTGGGTGGGGATGGAGGAATCTTTCTTTTCCCAAGTTTATCAAGTACAGAGACAAGTCTGCACTGCCAAAAGGTAAGGGCATCCCGATGATGTGTTAGAAGCATTCCTGGGGTCACATGCCAAAGAGTCCCCCAAATCAAGAGGCAGGCAGGACTCAGGGCTACTGGGCCTGCAGGGTGAGACTGGGCCCACAAGATCACATCTCTCCCAACCACGCACCTGGCAGGCCCCCACTTCTCCTCACCCGCCCATTCCAGGGCCCCCTTTCATCCGGCCGGCCCCGTACCACAAGCTGTTCCTAATCAATGCAGACGGGAAGCTCGGCCCTCACATCACATCACCACGGGATGTGCTCGGCAGTGGCAGCAACAGGAGCCACTGACTCAAGCAACTCCTTCCCTGGTGCACAACCTGAGGTGTGAGTGGCCCACGCCTGGCCAGGTGTTCTCCCTCCTGCTGGGGCCTGGTGGGTGTGCAGAGGGGACCCAGCAGGAGCTGGGGCTGGCTGTCCACAGGTTTGCCCGGCTGCAGCCCACAGAGGGCAGCTAGTGTTAACTCAATGCGCCACCTAGCTACTGTGTCTGGGAGTGCAGAGTGACCCTCCCTAAGCCAGGCAGCAGGGCCACCCTGGGAAGCCCCCTTGGGTCCTTAGGGGTATTATGAATGGGAGAATTTGGTGTCTGACAATCTGAAGAATCAGTGTCATTTTGTCCCTTCAGCAGCTTGAACTGTCCTTACATTTGCCTGTTAGTTTTCAGTGCACCATCTCACCTCATTCTCAGTAAAAATCTCTGTAAAAGTCCTGAGGTACTATTTGAACAGGTATAGGTTGTTTTGCATCAGGAGGCCAGAATAATAAACTGGGGGTCCAATAGCAGGTCTAGCCTTGACATCCAGGCTTCTGATTCCAGACCTGGGGCCCCATCCAACACCCAGGTCTACCTCAGCTCTCAGGAAGCCTTCTTTGGGGCTTAGCCCTGCCGAGGTTCTCAGGGCTCTGAGTGGAGCCAACTTCCAAATCCTTCCTGCCTATCTAGACAGCTCAGGACAGGAGCTGCTGTGGGGTCACCCAGATGAGGAAAGGAGCAGGCCTGGGGGAGAGATGCTACTGGCTTGCCCTGTTCTTCACAGGGATCTTCAAGTTCCTTCCTCTGGTCAGCCCAGCTCTTGCATATGAGGCCAGTGTGACCAGTCCCATGCCCACTCCTAGCTGGACTTTGCAGGAGGGTTAGTGTTGCCAGGATTCCCACATCAGTTTGTTGGGCATGAGGTCAGATTTGGCCTGCAGGAGAGTTGTTCTCTTTTCAGGGGCAGAAGATGACAGATAGCTGGTACTTTTCTCCCCTGGGTGGCCAGTGTAGGTACAGTTGGAAGAAGAATCTAGAAAGGTCTCTTTAGAGTCTTATTCACTACAGCTGTGGTTTTAGGGCTGAGATATATAGTAGTGAACAAAACAGGAGTTGGGCCCAGTGGTGTGCACCTATAATCCCAGGAGGCTGAGGCAGGAGGATGCAAGTGTGAGGCCAGCCTGAGCAACTTAGCAAGACCCTGTCTCAAAATAAATACTAAAGAAAGGGGCTTGGGTTGTGGCTCAGTAGAGCGTGCTAGGGTTCCATTCTTGGGTTGTGGGGGCAGACAGAGGCTTTATTCTCAAGTGGCTAAATGTTGACAGCTCCTGACCAGGATGAACTGATGGCCAGGTCTATGGGCTCTCATGCAATCCAGAGCCAGAGTCTCCCACTCCCCCAGCCTTGGCCCAGCCAGAGGCTTCAATGTGGGTGGGATTTGAAGGAAAGGCTGCTTAGCCTCCAGGCAGAAGCAGGACCTTGCCAAAACATCTGATTATGGGGTGCATTTGTGTTTGTTGCTCTTGCATGAGCCGGAGTCAGTCTCCCTGCAACCAGGGCAGGTCCCCAGCTGGAGGAGGCTCTTTTGGGCTTTCTGACCTGGGTGCTGGATACTGTCCCATAGAGGCTGAAAGAGGTAGAGCACCTGGAGGCTGGAGGCAGGGGCCTTCAGCCCCTTCCCTACAGGGTGAATTGAGGAACATGGGTTCTGGTAGGCTCTTCCTCTCCAGATCCCTGGATTTCCTGGATGAATTCTCTCAAGGAAGTAGGGCAGTAGGATGCAGGAGGGAGCAGGACCCTGTTTAAGGCCAAAAAAGGGGGGTGAGGTCAGATTCAAGGGGGATTGGTGCCCATCCCTGCAGCCCTCCTTCCTGCCCGCTCCACTTCCTTAGGTGAGCAGGCACAGGGCTTAGGGACCTTCCTACCAGTGCGAGAGGGCAGTAGTTCCTGCTCTCTGGGGACTCACTTTTCACTTCCTGTCTCTGTTAGTTGTTCCTTCTTCCACCCTCTTCTTCCTTTTCCTCCCATCTGAGAAGCTGGGGAGGGGGCATCCTTGTCCTGATGGCTCCCCATCCTTCCCCTTGCTGAATGCCCACCAGGCAAATGCTGACAGCTGGCTGC
>JAJEJO010038019.1:0-16297 GCA_020662805.1 Glaucomys volans
GGAGGAATAGGCAGTGTGAGAGGTCATTCTATACTAAGTACCTAAATGCAGAGCTCTTTGTCCCCAAAGAACAGCATTATTACACTATGCAGTGGAAGCAAATAAAAATCATTATGGTGTAATGCAAAGTACCTGTGTTTAAATCCCAGCTGTCCCTTAAGTCTGTTTGATCTTTGTCAACTTACTTTTTGGAACTTTTTGTTTTTCTAATTTGTAAAATAAGAATGATAACACAGACATCCTTGCAGTATTGTCAGAGCGATTAGTAGGAATCAAGTCAGTAATTGCAGTCACTATTGCCATCAATGGCCCTGAGTGGGACCCTTAAATCCTGTTCCCTGACCCTGACATGGTAATTCTGAGGAGAGTCCTGACTGACTTCACATGGAACCCAAGATTATCAGCGCATCTTCTCTCTGAATCCCTTTTTCTTCATTTTCTATGGAAAGACTCTCTCTGCTCCAGTTTTCCTCCTCTTGCCCACATTTCCATGTTAGCCTGCAGTGTTAATATAAAGATTTGAATTTTTGGTGCTCTTTCCCTTTTTATAGGCACTCTATAGTGGAGGTGATTTGGCGTTGGTGTTAGATTAAATGTCTTTTAATTATTTGAAGGAGGCAAAGATATGCTTCCTTGAGAACGTCCCTAGTGTCAGGACCCTCTCAACAGAGCAGATACAATCAGTAAGCCAGGGCTGATTTAGGGCCAAGTGCTGGGCAAGATGTTAGGGCCCCAGGTCATCATCTCTTTGTGCTGGAGACAGTTTTTCCAGCCTGAGATTCTTTGCCATGAACCTGAAATACCTATTTCCTCTCTTTCAGCTGACACTGATATTGGCTTTTCCAATGCCGAACTCTGTTCATTTTAGGGCACATCCATTTTATAGAAAGTATTTTCCAATGCAAATGCCTAGGCCCAATTCCCAGATTCTGATTCAGCACCAGAGATTTGGTGAATCAGCACATGACCCTATGATAATTATTTTGTTCGTTCAGCAAACATGTGCTGTGCATCTTCTGTGTGCCAGGCTCTCCTCTAGGAACTGGGAATGCATTAGTGAAGAAAAAGGAATAAAAGTTGCTGCCCTTACAGGGTTTACATCTGTCAGAGAGAGAAAGACAATACATAGAACTACTGAATAAAGTTCATGGCATATAGAAGTAGTAAGTGAGAAAAGGGCTAGCAGGTTCAACACATGACCTGTTTTCAATAATTTCTTCATAATCCTGAATCCTAAATCCATCTCTTTTTCTCAGTCATATTACCTGGCCCTTCCCCAGTTGCTTCCCTTGCTGAACAATGTATCTGCATGATTTCTCACATGGGACAGGATCCTTACTCCAGTTTGGGCAGAAGGGCTTGAGCCCCTCATAAGACCTCCCATAGCCCAGTCCCCTACATCAGCAGAGAAAAATCTCTGGGGATGGAGGGAGGGAGCAAAGAAGGGAAGGAGGGAGGGAGGGAAAAAGGGAAGAAGGGAGGAAGGAAGCAGGGAAGGAGGGAAGGTGGGAAGGGAGGAAGGAAGGAACGAAGGAAGGAAGGAAGGAAGGAAGGAAGGAAGGAAGGTAGGTGAGTTTGAAAAGAGAGTATTGTGGAAACTAAGTTCCTTCCTGAAGTATGGCCCTGGTCTGATAGCCTGCGGCTGAGAGCCAGAGGAGCATTTGAACCTTAGATAGGATGGTCACATGAAAATGCCTTCCTCCTCTGGCATCATCTCTTTGTCTAGAAGCATGGGGAGGTACTTGCTTCAGTTATGGATAAAGATTTATACTTGCTTTAATGTTGCCTTAGAAATAGATTAATTGCTTAGTTCTGAGGCCTTCAGTCAGCAAGAATTACATAGAAGGGAATTCCAAGTCCTGATGAAGGCGAGTCAGGGAGTTCCTTGGAATAACCCCAACTGCCAATCAACAGAATGCGATTAGGCCATCCAGTGTGAGGGCTGGTGGGGATGCCAGCATATTCCTTTCCTCTGAGTCAGGTACTCCTTGATAGTTAAAACTGGCCCTAGTTTCCAGCAGAGAATAAGAACTCTGCTGCCTCACTCTTCCCCAGGCCTCTTTGCAGCCGAGGCTCTTCCTCACCCTTTACAAAGCAGTTTGATAAAGACCTGTCTTGCAGGCTTGTGTTTCTCTTCTTTGTAACTGTGACCTCTCCCTTCAGCACAGGTGGCTGGATTACTGGCAGCCAGGTATCTCTTTACCAACCTTTTTTGTCAGTGCCATTCATGTTTGTAATCTGTAGGTGATAAAGTTGTTTTGTTTTAAAATAAATAGGGAGTAGAAAATAATTCAGGCGTTCTTGATACTTACTGCACTGAAGACCCATTTTGATGATGAAGTGGGTATTCCTAAGTGATCCCAGGCCATAGACATAAGAGTTGATCTGAATCCACCATAAAAATCAGCCTACTTTTTGTGCCCCAGCCTTCAGTAGATCAAGGCAGAAGGTAAGAAAGCCAGGCAGCAAACCAACATATCTGTGGTTTCTGTTCTTATCTTCCTGCTTAATTTTCATGGAAAATGTATATATCTATATCTATATCTATATCTATATCTATATCTATATCTATCTATATCTATCTATATCTATCTATACATATCTATATATCTATGTCTATATCTAGATCTATATCTATACCTATATCTATCTATATCTCTCTATATATCTATGTCTATATCTATATCTATATCTATCTATATCTGTCTATCTATATCTATATCTATCTATCTATATCTATCTATATATCTATATCTATATCTATATATCTGAGGGAAAGTTGGGGAGGGCTAAATAGAACGTCTGGAATCTTATAATAGAAGGAAGACCATGGAAGAAATGAAATAGGAATAAAGGAACTCCTTTAGATAACACCTTTTCCACATCCTCATAAGCATTTGGGTTTGGTATTCATTAAATAAAGAAAGCAACCAAAGTCCAGAGAGTTCTTCCGAATTGTTTTATAGCCAATAACTTACATCAGTGTTTTGT
This sequence comes from Glaucomys volans, assembly GCA_020662805.1. Classification (NCBI taxonomy): domain Eukaryota; kingdom Metazoa; phylum Chordata; class Mammalia; order Rodentia; family Sciuridae; genus Glaucomys; species Glaucomys volans. The sequence continues at coordinate 2,992 of JAJEJO010038019.1, forward strand.
GTCCACTGGTTTCACAAATTATAATGCTGTCACTTTTTGAATATAATTGTGATGATTTTTGGTAACCTCAGAAGCCCCTCTCCCTTTTTCTCCCATAATGATGATGGATTTTTACTGATCCATCCATTTTTACACATCTGGTCCCCATTTGGCTAACGACATATTGTGAGATGTGGGCTAGGGCAGAGATGGAGGGCAGGGCTTTTTCTTGTCCGACCTGAGAGAGCCCTGACTGTGCATGCAGGAAAGGGTTGCCAGGCAATTGCTAAAGGGCAGGAGTGTAGGGCAGCTGTCTCCAGGATCATGCCAGGCCTCATGCTACACCACAGTCATTGAGGCTTGTCTGCTTGAGTCTCTAATCCACAAGATAAAAGCCAGGCTATTGGAAACCTTCCATGAGACTGTTGCTAACTGGGCCCTACTAACCTGCATGGAAGCCAAGAGATTTTCCAGTGGGCTAGTTCAAGTCCACATCCAACAGTTGTCTAGCATGACTTCACGAACTATCAGGGATGATCTAATGGAGCAGTTAATGGAAGCAGACCAGGGTGTGAATCTTAATTCAGGAGTTCGCTATCTGTATGATTTTCAATAAGTTCTTAACTAGGCTAAACCTCAGTTATCCCACTCTGAAAATGAACTAATAGCACCTACTGTATAGGGCTATTGTCAGTGCACTGCCCACTGCACAACTCTAGGGAGTGCTGTTTGCAAAGATCATAATGGAAATAGAAACACTGAAAGTTTTGTGACACAAAATGCTGGTTGTTATAAATATTAGATATAATTGATACATGTAGAGAACTTAGCTTGATATCTATACGTTTTAAAGAGGAATCTAATATTAGTATCACAAGAAATTATGATTGGCTGTTGTACTTTTTTGAAATTTGATTCTAAGATGGAAAATGTTTTGAGCGAAGATCACAGTTTGAAAAGGCCTACAGATAAGAAAGTGTCTTATTTAGGGAATCAAAAGAATTTCTGGATTCAGGAGCTCAGAGATTAGATCATAAAAGGTCTTGAGCAGACTATTGAGGGTTTTGAACACAGGGCATTGGGCAAAAGATAGCCAACAAAGAGTTTTAAGTAGAGTCAAAGTGTCAGATCTGTTCCTTAGCGAGTTCATTTTGGCTGAAATGTGAAAAATAGAGAAAAATAGACTGATGAATTTGGCAGTGGTTTGAAGGGAGTGGTTAATTATATCAGGCTTGGAGACAGACACAGGTTTGACTCTTCAGTGTTTTTTCTCTGTGTTCAGTACTGTTATTTATTACAAATATTTAATCTTTCTGATCTTTATCAGTCTCTAAGACATTTTAAGTTGCAAATCTACTAAAAGGATAACTACAAATGTTCTTTCTCCTTTCTAAGTGCTAGCTGTCTGCTCTTTTACTTTTGAGTACCTGCCAGGTATTGGGACCATTTTTAAATCAGACCTTAATATAGTAGGCAAGAGCTGTTCTCCTTGTTTCCCCCCATGTCCCTGCAGTCTCTCTACGGAACTGCTGGAGAGCCTGTTATAAAAGGAAAATCAGGTATTACTCTGATCAGAACCCCTGGGATTCCTCTCTCCCTCCTCGTCAAAGTCAATGCCTTACAGTGACCCAGTGGCTCCATGATCCCTTGGCTTTACATTCCCACTCCTGCATGGCCCTTCCTCTGCACTGGTTTCTTTGTGGTTATGGGATGTGCCAAGCAATGTTACCAGCAGGACCTTTGTACTTAGTTGTAATACTCATCCTGTAATATCCACAAGGTTTGATCATTGGCTTCCTTCAGGACTTTGCTCAAATGTTTCCTTATCAGAGAGGGCTTCCTTAACCATCTACTGTAAAATCACGCTGCCCTGTGTGTGCACACATTCACACACACACATGCACACACAGTCTATCCTCAGATTGATTCTGCCCTGCCTCCACTATCACACTTTTTACCACCTGATATTTCCCTTATTCCTTTGTTTCCTCCCCATTAAAATATAAACTCTGAGAAGACAGAGACTTTGCTTTATTCACTGGTGAATTCTTAGGTCTAGAAGAGAGCCTAGCAAGTCACTATCAAATTCATATTAAGCACACATAAATAATTGCATAATAAATGGATGCATAAAGGAATTGGGACTAGATCTCCTATTTTTCTTGCAGGCCAGTTGAATGTCACCTTGTTTTAAGTAGGGATCCCACAACACACCCAAACCCTGCAATGACTGAACAAGCAGACACATGTTGACCATGAACTCTTGTGTGCTTTGTAAATGTGTCTCTTTTATTTGTTGGTCTTTTAACCCCTCCTGGTTTTCTTCAGCATGAGAGACGTGAAAGAAGGCAATCTTCCAGTAGCAATGAGCTACAAAGGGCTTGAGGCTTTGGTGGAATTGCTGAGGGTCTTCCAGAATGTGCTGACCATGGGGATTCTCCTGGGTCCTTGGAGTAGTTTTCAGTACCAGCCATCAGCAGCAATCATGGGCCACAGAACATGGGCAAATGTTCTCACCATGGCTTGGTGCTATGAACTTCTCACTCAGCTCCACTTTTAACTTTTTCTAGGCCACAAGGCTATGTTCTGACTCAGGACCCCTTTCTTACCCACATGTTATAGATGTCATAACTGCCCCTACTCAAAGCCTTCCAGATGAGAGTTGCAGACTATACTCAGTGTCCATTCCCTACCCCTTTCACCCCGGCCCTCATGCCCCAGGTCTGGAAAGCAGAGGTGATGAGAGGTTGGAGCTGAGTTTTGCATGAACTGAATTTAGGGCTGTGGTCACTCTGTCCACTACTTGGCTTGCCATTCTCTGTGCTCCTCAGTGACTCTGTTGCCATATCCCTAAGTGCCTACAGCCCTTCATCATATGTATACTTTGTGGTCACTGTTGCTCTGCCAAATGAGCTAATTTAGATGGAATCATTGCTCCAGCATATTTTGGTCACTTGAGCCTACCATAGAACTAATATGTGTTTTGGAATGACCATGGAAAGTGTGACATTGACACTGAGAAGGAACATTTTATGTCTGGTAATGCTGATTTCATGGCCTGCCAGGGTCTTACAGACAACTCGACCTGGACCTGGTTATCTCTTGTTCCTTTTGGGGACAGCCTGCAGATTGTAAAGCAGGCTATGTATATAGATGTGAAGGGCTGTTCTTGAAGTACTAGATGCCCAGTTGCTAATATATTAGGAGACCTGGGCTTACTGAAAATTAGGAAGAAATGTGCTCTCATATTTTAAAACCTGTACTTAATGTGTGAAAATATTGCATTATGGCGAAATTTTTTTTCTTCTTGAAAACAAATACCATTGAGCTTTGATTACAGGAAAACCTAGAGATTTCTGTTTTTGAATCAGTTTAGAGCTGTAGGGTGTGATTTCTTGAAATACAGCGTAAGGTGTACTTCCAAATTTAAGATCATCACCACGCCTTGTATTGGTAGGAGTTTTTCAGAGTCTGAATTTCAATGCACAAATCTTTAAAGTAGTTTTCTCAATGAAAAAATTTCCTTGAAGCTCATGTACTAACCAAAACTTCAAAGAAAATCTGCTCTTTAGCAACAAGGAGGTGATTGTTTAATGCTTCAGAAGTTTTGTTTATCTTTCTTGTTACCCATTAGTATGCATACATGTGTGCTTAATAAAGCAGGCTTAAAATTGAACTTTTCATTTCCAGGAAGTCAGTCGTGGGTCTTGTTCAGTGAATGGAACTACGTGTAGAAGATTCACAAACAGAGAGACCAAATTGTAAATTTCACAAAGGATTGCTTAATCACTGATGGAGTCAGATTAATGATGATTCATCAGATATGTGGTCAGGGTCAAACATACACAAATTTTTGTTGAAGATATTAATCATGCTTTGGATTTGGGTCTAATGATGTGACTTTTTTTTCTACCCTCCCGCCCCCATCTTCTTTTTACCAATAGGTCAGGACAGCTGGACGTCTCCTTGTACAACATGCCCCAGTTAAGCCTCTCACCCATGTTTTCAATGGGATTTTATCCATTAGCTCTGATGGCTTTCTTATTTTCCCACGTGGACCATATAACTGCTGAGACTGAAATGGAAGGAGGAGGAAATGATACTGGTGAATGTACCGGCTCATATTACTGCAAGAAAGGGGTGATTTTGCCTATTTGGGAGCCCCAAGACCCTTCTTTTGGAGACAAGATTGCTAGAGCTACGGTGTATTTCGTGGCCATGGTCTACATGTTTCTGGGAGTCTCTATCATCGCTGACCGGTTCATGTCCTCTATAGAAGTCATCACATCCCAAGAAAAAGAAATAACCATAAAGAAACCCAATGGAGAGACCACCAAGACGACTGTGAGGATCTGGAACGAGACTGTGTCCAACCTGACCTTGATGGCCCTGGGATCTTCTGCTCCTGAGATTCTGCTCTCAGTTATTGAAGTGTGTGGCCATAACTTCACTGCAGGAGACCTGGGGCCCAGCACCATCGTGGGCAGTGCTGCCTTCAACATGTTCATCATCATTGCACTTTGTGTTTACGTGGTCCCCGATGGAGAGACGAGGAAGATTAAGCATCTGCGAGTGTTCTTTGTGACAGCAGCCTGGAGCATCTTCGCCTATACCTGGCTATATATTATTTTGTCTGTCATCTCTCCTGGTGTTGTGGAGGTCTGGGAAGGTTTGCTTACTTTCTTCTTCTTTCCCATCTGTGTTGTGTTCGCCTGGGTAGCAGATAGGAGGCTTCTGTTTTACAAGTATGTCTACAAGCGGTATCGGGCTGGCAAGCAGAGGGGAATGATCATCGAACACGAGGGAGACAGGCCATCTTCCAAAACGGAAATTGAAATGGATGGGAAAGTAGTCAACTCTCACGTTGACAATTTCTTAGATGGCGCTCTGGTTCTGGAGGTCGATGAGAGGGACCAAGATGATGAAGAGGCTAGGCGAGAAATGGCGAGGATTCTGAAGGAACTTAAGCAGAAACATCCTGAGAAAGAAATAGAGCAGTTAATAGAATTAGCCAACTACCAGGTCCTAAGTCAGCAGCAAAAAAGTCGAGCATTTTACCGCATTCAAGCTACTCGCCTGATGACCGGAGCTGGCAACATTTTAAAGAGGCATGCAGCTGATCAAGCAAGGAAGGCTGTCAGCATGCATGAGGTCAACACAGAAGTGGCCGAAAATGACCCAGTGAGCAAGGTCTTCTTTGAGCAAGGGACATATCAGTGTCTGGAGAACTGTGGTACTGTGGCCCTGACCATTATCCGCAGAGGTGGGGATTTGACCAACACTGTGTTCGTTGACTTCAGAACAGAGGATGGCACAGCCAATGCTGGGTCCGATTATGAATTCACTGAAGGAACTGTGGTCTTTAAGCCTGGCGAGACCCAGAAGGAAATCAGAGTTGGCATCATTGATGATGACATCTTTGAGGAAGATGAAAATTTCCTTGTGCACCTCAGCAATGTCAAAGTATCTTCTGAAGCTTCGGAAGATGGCATACTGGAAGCCAATCACGTCTCCACTCTTGCCTGCCTCGGATCACCCTCCACGGCCACCGTAACCATTTTTGATGATGACCATGCAGGCATCTTTACTTTTGAGGAACCTGTGACTCATGTGAGTGAGAGCATTGGCATCATGGAGGTGAAGGTATTGAGAACATCTGGAGCTCGAGGAAATGTTATCGTTCCCTATAAAACCATCGAAGGGACTGCCAGAGGTGGAGGGGAGGACTTTGAGGACACTTGTGGAGAGCTCGAATTCCAGAACGATGAAATTGTGTAAGTTCTTTTTATATGTGTGTGTGTGTGTATGGTTGAGTGAGCGAGTGCATGACTGCCAGAGTGTGTGCGTATTTTTAAACCAAATGGCATAAAAGGAACAGAATGGTCATTATGTAAGACAACTTTCAAAGTATCAGTCCTCGCTTAGGTGCCACTTATCAATATGAACTAGACACAGATCTTAATTTGACATTAAGATCTTATCTTTACTTTTGTCTTTTACATATTTAAGTACACTGGAGACCATGATAAAACGAAGCCTGTGACGTAAGTTAGCAGATCATTTAAGATGGGTTGAAAATTCTGTATTCTATTTTGGATCACACAGTATATATACAGAAAAGGAATATTTAACACATCACAAAAGGTCCCTAACTTCATTGCTGAGTACAAATTGGGAAAGCCCAAAAAAGAAACACCTCGAAAAAGAATTTCCTGGCTACTAGGACTGAGTGGAAATATTTCTGTGGTTTTTATCTGACATTGTGGTTTTATGACAATATAATGTTTCTGCTTGTATGCTGATGCCTAATTATGATTTAATGACCAAGCCTGCTCCTTCAGTGTTATGCTCTCATGAGAAGAACATATATTCATTATTTCTTTACAGTCTGGTTTTACTTTATATGATTATACAAACCCTTTTACCCTGCTCATTTAGTGATGGGGAGAGAAAGAAGATTCTGTCCAAGCATCCTAGTTAGTGGGGAGCAAGTCAGAGAAAGAAGTGAGGAACAATTTACTCTTCCTCCTGGCACTTTATAGTTGTAACATCGAGTGTTATGAAGTGATTCTTCCACTGAGAGCTGCCATTGAGAGACATATTCTTCCTTCCTTGCTTTAGAGAGGGCTTTGCACTTAATTCACCAAGAGAAGCCAGGATGGAGGGAGGGAGGGATGCAGGAAAGCAGGAAGGGAGGAAGGGAAGAAATGAGGAAGAAAGGAGAACCAGAAACTATAGTATCACTGTATTATCTACAGAGTAACAAAGGATATCAGGGTCAATGATTATGTTGTTGAAGCATTTACAATTTAGGAATTTCAGGAAGGAAAAAAAGTATATTAACCATAATTAGTTCTAAAAATGTTGCTAGTGGTATGTAATATGTTCAAATGGCAAGGACACGCTCTCCAAGTACGAAATTTCTCCTCTTGAATATGTAGGGGAAAAAACCCAAAATGATTGGGGAATGAGCAGAGGGAACAGGTTTTCTTGAAAGAGCTTTCCAGGTACCTTACATCTCTTAGCCATTGTGTTAAAGAGATGAGAAATTACTGAGTACAGTATTACAATGAAGTTCAGCAAAGCAGAGATTATAATATCCATCTTCTGATGTGTGTATGTGGGTGATAGCGTTTGATTAGTAGCTAATTTATGTTGGTTCATATGTTGTTAATGTTCCACTTACTGTGATGGATTTCACTGGGACACTTATTTTCTGAAAGACAGAATATAGTAGTAAATTAGTGTCCTGCATACTCAAGAAAGAAGGTCTTACATTGAATGTGATATTGCCCAGGTTAGTGCACTTAACCCTTATTCCTTTGCTAGGAATTACTTTGCATTATATTTTCTGATCATTTCAATTATTGAACCTTCCCGTAGTAGATGGCACTTGGAATCTATGTGAAAGTGTAGTGTACTCACAAGGATAGCCCTTAAATATAACTAAAGTGCTGCTTTGTTTCCCTCATTTGTTTGACTTAGGATGTTTTCTCATGAAAATTTTATGTTGTTTTCTCATAAGAGTAATAGCTCTGTACTTATTTATTTGAGAGTCAAGCTTTCCCTATCTCCTTTGCTATCCAAGATTTTTAACAAACCCTATATAAATAATCTTATTTTAGGTGACATATGCAGAAAAAGATTTTTTAAAAAACATTGACAGGGATTTGATGGAATAATTTATTCTGCCAAACTCCATTGAAAACACTCACCCCAATTCAATTAAATTGATTTTACTCTTGCTAAAGAAGGAATACTGCCAAACTCCATCTTTACATATTTACTTTCTTTTGAAAATTTGTAAGAATTGGTGGAATTGTTAGAACTTGATAAAAATCAGTGTCATCTCTGTAAATACGTTTGTGAGGGCAGTCTAGATCAATCATGGTTACTTTTTCGATGAAATTAGCTGATTTTTTATTCACTAAGATGAAGTGTAAAGATTTTCAAATGGCAAAGAATTTTCTTTATAAGTGAGATGAAGTTGTAGCCCTGCTTTTTTCTTTCTGGAATTTTATTTTTTTTACTTTTGTTTCTTTAATTTTTTAAAAATTTTTAATTTTTTTATTTTACAGAAAGATTTATCTTGAATACAGTTTTATTATTGGCAAGCACATTGTTGATGCTTTACAGGTCCATTGATTACATTCATGTCTTTGTGTGATTTTTTTTTTTTTGCGGTGCTGGGGATTGAACCCAGGGCCTTATGCTTGCGAGGCAAGCACTCTACCAACTGAGCTATATCCCCAGCCCTCTTTGTGTGATTTTTAAGGCAAGCACAATGTTTCTAGAAAAATTATCAAAGACATGGTGTTGTGCTGGCTTCTTAGCAGTTTAGAAAACATTAGTCTTCTTTTTTAGTGGATCATTTTTCCTTTGGTGATTATGTCCAATACCAACTCCATATAGTCACACCCAAGCCAAAGGAGTTTTTCATTCTGCAATGAAGTTCGCTGTGTAGACTCCACCCAACTTATTTTCAAGAATGATTTTATATCTCCTAACAGCACAGTTCATCTTAGGGGTAACTTTCTGCAAAATCTATCATGCATGGATAAGGACTGCTGACCCAACTGAGTTTTATTAAATACTTTGAAAAATCTACTTGTTTGATTGTTTAATACTGTGCACAAATTCAGAATTAGTGAGTCTTTTCAGAGTACCATAAAGAGATTTGTACAAAAGCTTTGGATTTAAAGGTTATCTAATTTAAGAATCTATTAACCAAGGTAGACAGAGTCCAATCTGATCTGGGATGGAGACTAAGAGGCAGTATACCGTTGATTACAAGAACAAGAGAGATTCTAATTTTTTAAAAAATTTCTTTTCAACACAAATTTATTTTTCTACAAAAAATTAAATCCAAAATAAAATTTTAAGTTACATGGAACCACAATCTTTACAAATGTAGGACAAAACCAGAATACTAAATCTTAGTCTAAGTTAAATTATGTTGCTGTCCCAGTATCTAATAGCTTTTATAAAAAGTGCACAACATTTTAGTTTGTAGGTAAAGGTGCCATGGATTCCTAAACATTTATCTTATTTCTAGTATAGAAGAAATAATTTAAATTTATAGGAATGTATCTAATTTTTCATATTCTCACATAAATTATTTGAATTATTTCATCCTGACCTTTCTAAGGTCACAATGTATACTTCAGAAGAAACAAGATAAGACATATTCTCAGCAAAATATTTTAAAATTGTAACATAAAAGCCCATTAAGTAGATAAAATTAATGGCTATCACACACTTTTGTGAAAGCTCAATCAATGAAAAATCCTAGATCCATGCCATCTAATCTTAGCTTTTCAACAGGGAATGCTGTATAATGTTAACAGCTAATAAAAAACAAATCAAGAATATGTTAATTTGATTTGTGGTTTGGTAGGTGATATCTACAAATTTGAAATGCTGCTAATGGTTATTCTTTAATGATGCTATTTCAGTGGTACTAATTATTACAAAATATTTTTTGGTCTTCCAAAGTCTAATGTGAACTGTTCTGGAAACTGTTAAGGTTAATTAATTAATGTAGCTACAAATCAAATTTAATTGCTTAGTTATAGCCCAACAATGATATCATTTTGGAAGATAATTGAAAATAAATGAGCATTTACTATGACATGTTTAAAATAGAGAGTTGAGAAAACTATGTAAGTTGGAAAATTTACATAACATGTTGCTTAGCAAATCAGTGACTAGGCTTCCTAGTCACAGAATAATGTATTAAGCAATGTGTCTTCCCAATATTAATTTTAAAAACTATTACATTTTCATACACTTCATTAACTCTAAGATATGTGGTATGCAAGACATATATCTCAACAAATACAGCTTTTTTACACTGAGGATTTATATACTTTTTTGAACAAAGGATTAGAAAAGAAATAAAATTTTAGTGTAAGTCCTATCAAATTATTATTATATTATTACCATTATTATTATTACATTACATGGAAAAGAAATACTGTTTTTTGCTATTTAGATACCAGTGTTCATCTCTTGCTGTACAGAATTCCAAGGAATGAATAAATACCTAGCTACATGATATGGAATATAGCTATATAAGATGGTACAATAAGACCACCAGATATAAGTACAATTCAAGTGATTAGAATAGAAGAACAATTGCACATTTGGGAAAAATCAGGAATGTTGAAAAGTACTATAGAAATTATCATTAGATAAGAAAGGCTATTGTACATTGTGCCTTGAAACTAACATATTCAGGATTTACTTTATAATAGAAGATTTCACTTGCTACATTTAGACTATTAAAATGATAGGCATATGATATTTTATACTGGCATAGAACTTTCCTAGGTAATGTGCTAATGTAAGAAATTTGGTTGGAATAATTTTAGCATTTCAGTGGATTATACTGTACTGGATTATCTTTTCAAACCAGAATATTTATCTCTTTTTGAGCCAAACCACATGTAGTGTCATCTGAAAACCTAAATTATAACTACAAAATGTTTTTGTAAATGCATATGTTTTCTGAATGCATAACTATTATAAAAATAAGACAGGGTAAGAGCCAAAAACATTTATAAGTTATAATTTAGTATTGCCTGGAGCCCAAGTCAATTATGTGCAGAAAGGTTCTTTACCATGTCAACCAGATTTCCATTTTTGCTGTTGTAATCTCATTTTCCCAGTGCTAATTAGAGTTTGAGGTTACAATATAGTTACATATAGAAATTTTATCTTAGCAAATGAATAAATTTCTTAGCTTAGGCACATTGAAGTGTTTAAATCCTGGGCTACTTTCTGAGTCATGATTCAAGGCCATCACACAAGGTTGATTGCTTCAGTAGATCAGGACTTGAATTTATAAATCAATAAATCAGATCCTATTTCATAAGCAACTGATGTGTGACCAACACTGGGCTAATATTATGAAGGAAATCAAAATAAATATACTCCTCATACTTAAAATGGGAGATAATATGTTTTGATATATACATACGTATCATTATGAAGATGATGTGCAGAGGGGAAAAGAAGCCTTAATTTTGGAAAAATATTTGCATTTATTTTTTTGGAGGACATCATAACTGGAAGGAAAATGGGATGTGCATTTTAAGAGGGAGTCTTATCTTGGAAAACATGGGAGCATGGATAATATCAATAAAGAGGATCATTATCAAAATCAATGAAAGACTTAGTGACAGTTCATTTCCTTTTAAGGGATTTTAAATCATTATGAATGTGTTTAAATCAATCTGACATGCCCCTTAAAGGGTCTTTGTGGAACCCTTTTGGGGTGTGAGGTATAGAAACAAAACTTAGAACCATTACTATTAGACAACCAAGAACTTTCTGAAGTGATTTTGCTCTCTTTCTCTCTCTCTTTTTTTTTTTTTTTGGTATTGGGGATTGATTGAACCCAGGGGCACTTAACCACTGAGCCACATCCCCAACCCTTTTTAATATTTTATTTAGAAACAAGGTGTTGCTAAGTTGCTTAGGGCCTTGCTAAATTGCTGAGGCTGGCTTTGAACTCATGATCCTCTTGCCTCAGCCTCCAGAGCTACTGGGATTACAGGGGAGCACCACCACTGGCTGTCAGGTGCTCTTTTGTACATTTAATATGGTGACAACTGAACAAAGTTAAGTAGCATTGCAGATGGAAAAATACTGAATCTCAGAGATCTAAGAAATTATGGATCTGGAATTTGAATACCTATTTGACTTCAAAGATGCTCCTCTGTGCCACATTGCCTCTTGAAGTTTCTAAAAAAAATTGACAATATTTCTAGTCAAATGTTTTCAGTATTGTATCTTGCTCTTTGTGAATTAGTCCTTGGTCTCTCGAAATGGTTTTGATTTGCTTTAATCTGGTAGCCTCTCAAATAGTCCTCCCTATTTGGTTACCCACTCACCCTATGTTCTCAGAGTTACCAGTGTACTGGTCTTACAAAACCTGAAAAGATTTACACTAAATTTTAATGTGGGAAGAGATTTTCTTTGCCTTTCTTTCCTGAGAACACTGGTAACCCAGGATAGGAGATTTAAAGTTACTGTACTTAATGCTTTTGAATGGAGCTACTTTAAGGATATAATAGCTATGAAAGGGTTGCTTGTTGTCATTTTGCTGCTGTGTCTTTATTAGCTGAGGTGTGAACAGTTGCCCGTGGGCAGTATTGTAATATTGTAATCATGGGACCTCCTATAAACTATCCCTATGACTTTCTGTTATGGCTATTGAAGTTCCATCTTTGAAGATTCATACTTTGGGGTGGGAAAGCTATTGGTCCCCTAATACAAGGTAAATGCCATGAAAATCTTAGGTTTCCTTGCAGCAGTGGAGTAGAAGCTTTCAGGGCCAGGAGGAAGGAAAGGATAAGAATTCAGCCAATGTAAGGTTGATCAGCTGCCCTGACGGAGGTCAGGGCAGCGGTGCAAGGTGCTTAGGCAGAACTTATTTTTTTTTTCCTTTTTCCATATTTTTATTGGTGCATTGTAGTTGTACATAATAATGAAATTTGTTGTTACATATCTGCACATGCACACAATATAAACAATATAGTTGGGTCAATATCATTGCCCAATATTATCCCTTTCACTCCCTCTGGTCCCTTTCCTTTACTGATATCCCTTTGATTTTCATGAGCGTCCACCACTCCACCTTTCTTTTCCTTTTGCCACTCTAGCTTCCACATATGAGAGAAAACATATGACCCTTGACCTTCTGAGTTTGACTTATTTCACTTAACATTATATTCTCAAGTTCCATCTGTTTTCCTGCAAAAGACATCATTTCATTTTTCTTCATGGCTGAATAAAACTCCATTGTGTATACATACCACATTGATGGACTTTATCCATTCATCCATTGATGGACTCCTAGGCGGGTTCCATAGTTTGGCTATTGTGAATTGTGAATGAATGGGTCGGTGGGACTTTTTCTACTGGCTTTTCATAGGGCCTTGCAGTTTCTGCCCTGGTAGTGGAGAAGTCCAGAAGGACTTGGGTGGAAAAGCAAGCAGTCAACTATATGGGCAGAATTACATGAAAGGTCCTTTCCTTCCTCTCCTGGTTCGATGTGTCGTCTGCACAATACCCATCTATTTACCAAAGGTTGAGCCAACCAGGTCTCTTTCTTTCCATGGGCCTATATAGCTGTCGTACTCTAGAGCCAGGCAGAACATGCAATTCATTTTCATTTCCTCAGGGATCTAGATGACATTTTCTTTCCTTCTTACAGTCTCTAGAGGGTTAGATAAGGCAGTAGGTATTGGAGTCTTTTGTGGCAGCTGGAGATACTGAGACAAGGGGCAAAAACACAACCTAAAGCAGAACTTCAGTTCCT